>JABFPD010000039.1:0-18980 GCA_022817545.1 Cremastobaeus sp. ZL-2020 | reverse complement strand
CGTTTTGGAAATTATAAAATATTTTATTTCTGAGTGTACTGTTATAATATCCGTAATAACTTTACTTTTTTGGATGTATACTCTCTTTACTGTTCAATTTAATAATTTCTGAGGATTAATGAAACTTTTTTCTCCGTAGCAGAATATGTCCGTGAACATTCTCTGCTTAATTATCTATGTTAGTTCTATAAACTATTGAACTAACAAAAACAGCCGCACATAAAATAATTACCACAAAGTTTATTTTTTCCAAGCGAAAACAAAAAGAACCTCTCTCATATCATATCCTCAAATATGCAATGCGCTTAAAAATAAAGTAATATTATAAGCCGATGTTTCTCAATTAAAACCATTTCAATAATGCAATTAGTTTAAAACCGCTAACAAGAAAAACTAATCAATACTCGACACTGAACACTAAATTTAGATCTTATCCAACAACAGAAAATAATGTACACTTCTATAGTTGCAGTAACTGATTATTTCCACATAAAATCTGTACAAAATTTTGTACAACAAAGATTTTATAATGGAAATCTTATGCAAAAATTATCAGTTCCACAAAAGCTATTTCGCACTGCGGCATACTCATGTTATACATATTGAAGAATTCCGGGTTAGTAACAAAACTGATAAGCGATTCCTCTAAAATAATTCTAACGAACTCATTTCATTTATCGTAATTATATACGTTGAAATTGATAAGAGTATTAAAATTTGTTTGATTTGATCTCAATGCTTTTTACGTCACGTTTTTTTCAATAATTGAGTCGGAAACTAATATTTTATTATATTAATTGATAATATGATTATAATAAATGCTCAAATAAATGGTAGTTCCCTTAAATAATTTCGTTTCGTTTTCTGCACGTGGTATTCACTTTTTATTCGTGTACATTTAGAATAATCGACATAGTGAAGTATCCCAGGCAGACGAAAATATATGTGGATATATATATTCAAAAATATCTTCAACATATATAAAATGTATACCACTTATTGCCGTTTCGCACATATTTTTATGTAGAAAATAGAAAAATATTAATTGGATTTATATTTGTGAATATATACATTTTATAACTTTTATTTATGTATTATATATTTGAAAATATATTTTCGTCCGTGTGGGATAACATCAAATATACCAATTTCTACAAATAAATTCTGCCCCTAAATTGTCTGCGAATTCTAATTATAAGAAAAAATATATTAATGAATTGTATTAAAAAATATGCATACACGTCCTAAATTCTCGACTACAATCATGCAAATGCAAAAAAAAACCTAGTCACCATGACAGTTTGAACTTATTCCTAGGCATCACACGTGCGCGTAAACATAAACAGAAAGACCTCCGATTTCCTCCGACAACATCCGAGGAAACTCGAATTATTGACTCGATCAGCAAGAAAACCCGCAACGTCCGTAACAAAGAAAATGCACAAATAAAGGGGATCTAACACGAGGCAAAAGCAATTACAGCTAAATGAGTAGATTGCAAGACTCACGACTGGGATGGTCAGGTTGTCGGACAGTTTGAACCTGTAGAGAGCTTGCGCTTTCCGGAATTGCGCTTTCTGATCGCGGACCTGCGACATTATCGACGCACCGGCGTCACCGCCGCCACCCTACTCGACAACAAGTAGCCGCAGCAGACTCTGCGACGAACGAGTACGAGCCCGAAACCTTGAAAGTGCATGTGCTGCAAAAGTAGGTGAAGAGCCGCTTCAATTTCACAAGGGTGGGACTCGAAATGATTCATTATCGTCTTTTTGTACGCACACTTGCCACTACTTGTGCGCGACAACAATTTCAATGAGTCGTTCAAAGACCGCTTAGACGATATTTATTCGAGAATATCTCAGCTACTTTTAAAATACTTTAGCTTATCTCGCATCTTTTCTTGGAGGACGTATTTGCATTTTACTGCCGATTATTAGGACTTAAAGTATAATTGTTGGTTATTCTATTTTCATTTGCTGTTTGAAAATAAAATCTAAAATATGATATATTGCTTATTTTTTCAAGTCGATCCATTTTCATCGTTTAATCCTGGTTGTTTCTTGATACTAAAGAGATCATCGCCTTTAGATTGCAAAATGGCTTTTTTTCTTTATTTAATGTTTATATCATATATTTAAATCGTTTTTATAACAAAAATCCCAATATTAACATAAAAAATGTAGTTCCGGTATATTTTAATGAAAATTGAGCTAATGCCATTTTTGCACTTGGTAGTACTTATATTTCGATCTGTAGTAGTAATTTTTATATTATATTCGGTAATTTTAAATGTTAGGGGGGGAGGTCCTTAATGAATATTTTTACTATAGATATAAATGGAAATGTTAAACTTTAAATGCATATTTGTCAAAATGATTAAAAGTGGAATTACCTAGTTTTTTTTCTTGCAGCCACAGAATAAAATAAATTGATTATACGTGAAATCACTATCAATGCAAAATCCAATTAAAATAACGGCTAAAATATCATTTTTAAATGATTTTGTTGTTTGTAATTTGTAATCATTTTTTTATTTTTTTACATTTCTATAAATGTATGCAATGTGATACATACGTGGAATGTCTACAGGCATATTTATCACGTAAAAAATGCGATTGATTGTTATGCAAATTGAAATATTTCAGAGCAAACTGTACGGAGGTTGGAATCTAAGAATAGTTATGAATACGTTTGTTTTAATAAGCTCCATCAAAGCGTCATCATCTGAACTTTGATAACTTTCGCGTAAAATTCTTACCCATGATAAAACATTGATCGAGACATTGATGGAAGACGTATAGTTACGTTGGACTTTTAATAATGAATGAAGTGCACTTCAGAAGCGTACATTTCTTATAATAAAAATAAATTGTAATTTTAATACATTTGAAGAAAATATAATAAATTATGCAAATAGGGAGATGAACACGGGAATTCCATTTTCCGGGTGAAGTTTACAAACCAAACCGTTAGGCGAGGTTTGTTATCGCTCGGGAAATGAATTCCCGTTCATCTCCCAAGTTGCGTTCTGTATTTTTTTCCACAAGGCAAGAAAAAATGCTACTTTTTTACAAAAAATGTTTTCTTGTATCCCTAGTGTGGAAACAAAATTTTTCAATCCTATGGCAAAGAGTTCACATTTTTGTCATAGGGCTAAAGCCCTCGAACAAAAAATGAACTTTTTCACCCTCGTGCGGAATAGTATATCCCATCACGAGTGGCACGAGGAATATATGTTTGCCCCCGCGCCAGAGCTACAAAAAAATACATTTTTACCCGCATGTCACAGGTGTAAAAACGGTTTGTATGTAAAAGTATGGCAAAAAAATATGTACATCTCTCGGCAGAAAATTAATACTTTCAATCCTTGATACGTAAATAACTAATTTCCTTCGAAATTTATTAGATTAATTTTAGTCACATTAATTTATGAGACTAATTTTAGTCAAATAAATTTGCTTTGTTAATCGCAATATAAGTACGAAATCGAGTGAATATTGGTCACGCGATGACATTTTGAAGATATAAAAAACATAAAAGAATTTATGAGAGAATACACGTAAAAAAATTTCATGCGTTTTTAGCATAAGATACAATGTAGCATTTTTTGCAAACTTTCACTGTGCGATTAACGCATAAAATTATGCTATAATAGTTAAATACACATGCGAATACATCATATTTAACTGTATGCTGAAATTGCAAGGAACCTTTGCTTTTCTAGCAAAGCTCTTTACTACAGATTCAAGGCCAGCCCCGGCCGTTCGTGCCGTATCAACTTGCTTCGACGAATTCGCAAGGAACCTTTGCGTTTAGAACAAAGGTTCTTGCTTTTTTAGCATACCTCATAAACATGCTACAAACGCATGGTTTTATGAAATTTTTGTAAGGAACTCTGTGCAAATATTGCTAAATAAGACGTGTACTAAAAGTGTAAAGACAGCTTTACTGAAAACGCATGAAATTTTTTTCCGCGTATAAGCTATCATTGCATTTAATGAAGCTTTGCGAAAAATTAGACTGCGTAATCATTCTCAGTAGTATGATATGGAATTGATATACAAGTACATACGGTAGAGTACCTCATGTTTGGAAGGTATCGCATGTCTGGACCGCATGTCTGGACACAGGCATATGGTTAAAATTGTGTATTGAAAATCGTTTAAAAATGTCTGGGCGATTAATTAGTGATAGCGATTGAATAGCTCTATTTATTAAGAAAACTGAATGGATAAAAGTTATACTTTGGAAAATCTTACTTTTTCAATAGCAAAAGTAAAATTTAACACTTTAAAATTGAAGTTAATAATACGCATTTGAAAAAGACCAAAAATCATACTTAGTTGAAAAATGTAACATGCAGATATTCGGTATGTACCGGGATATTTTCATGGAATAATGATATATACCGAATGGAATTTGTTAAGATTTACCTATATACCAGTATCATCGTATTCCGGTATTGTAGTCCCTACTTGTGATTCCGTTTTATACAAATAGATTATTATTATTTCTTTAAATAACACTTCTAATCGTTGGCACCCAATAACATCTGCGTTATGTGAGTTACAATTTTAGAAACCCGATGAAAAAATCGTACAATACCTTGATTTTCGACGTAAAATCCGCGCATGAAAAGAAAATCCGGTCACACGTCCACAAAATGCAGTAATTAATTATTACATTAGAATTTTTTGAAATAGAAAGTTCGTCTTATTAGTATAAACATAAGACTATATCAAACAATATTTTGAATTACAAAAATTTAGAATATATTACTTTCACATTTCAAGCGATAAAAAATATTTTATACGTTAATTTGAAAACTAGCTGTGATTGTAAAAATCTCTAATATAAATTTTTAGTAATAATATTTAAGATGAATTTACATTTGACTCTCTCTGAATGTATGTTGTTGCAAAACTTAATTTTCTCTGTTTGCAAATATTCACCACATACAAATACATGTAGTTGATTGATTAATGTTAATGAGTTTAACAATAAAATTTAAGTTCATAAATACCTTTCGAAGTTATCATTTTTTGAAGGTACATAAGTTTCCATGTTTGCGTTGTCACATTATTGTATTCTTAATTACATGCTTCAATTTGCGAATACATTTGTCAATATGTATTTAAGCAAACGAAGATTGGGTTAACCCCAAAAAGGTAAACCCACATTTGGTTCATAATGGTCTACACGATCTGCCGAAATAATCATCTATGGCCTCGGATATTTTTCCAGGACTATTTTAAGAATTGTTCTAGGAATGTTAATACGTATGCGTGCATTTGCGACAATATTTGAATGCGTATATGTACATTGTTTTCTCATATATGCATTGTACACGTCAAAAATGTTGCCAACCTAAATTTGAAGGATATTAATCGAGGTGTAACCTTGTCTAACTAACAATTAACGTCTAACCTTCTCTATCTGACAATCGATGTGTGTCGTTCTTCCTCTGGGACGACGATTTGGATAAAAGTTGATTCGTTCAATCTAAGTAGCATTGTTTTTAAATTAATTTATTTCCAACTCCTAACAATTATTAAATAAAAGAGTACTGCTTCAATGAATTTTTTGCATTAAAGTTTTTTTTAAATAAGAGTGAGAAAGGACTTTAACACATTTAATAATAATGCAATAACTTCTGAGAAACATTGGCAAGGGTAATTTTGAGGTTATTTGTCTTGAATTCGAAAGTGTTGTGGAATTAACTGTGTATTTCTCCTATTGCGCTCAATGGGAGAAATCATTTCTCCAACGCTCTTTTCACTCTTGACTTCAGTTGGAGAAATTTGGATTTTTTCTAACAGATTTAAATGGGAAAAGTGGACACATCTACTGCACGTGTAAGAGAAATTTCTTTAACAGATTTTCTTGAGCCATGAAATATAACTACATTTTCTACACTAAATAAAAATTTTACAAAACAGTGCATAGGCTGCATGCCCGCAGATCGCGCCTCACTCAGCTAGTATTACAGAAAAAACTTTCAGCTTCACAAAAATAACATTAATATTTTTTTCTTATTAGATGCAAATATGTGTAAAAGAAGCTTGTTGCAATATTGCAACATCCAGCGTTATAGGGTATTGTTTTGATATATACTCTTCTTGTATCATGTTTCGGCTTGAATATATGTAACGTAAAAACTTGTCATAAGAAATTTATTGTTTCAAGGAATGAAAGTCACAAATAATATTTACGTCAAGGGAATGCTGCATCTTGACGTAAACTTTATGAAAATGCTTGCTGTAAACTGTGGCTATCAGGGGTAGATAATTTTAGTGTCACATAAATGCTCAAGCGCATTCAAACTAAATTAATTAAATTGAAAAAAGAATTTTTTAATTTATCATAATCTTACCTGTTTCTTATAATATAATATTTATTTGCATGTAACATTTGTATCACTATTTTCTTCTACTCGTCTGCAGAAGCTAGTTGTTACTAAGCACATCCCTAGTAAAAAGGAACATATAATAACAATATACTGGCCATATACTAGCAATATAATGCCAATATAATGACCATATAATGAACATATAATGAACATATAGAAAACATATATTGATCATATAGATTAAATTATCATATACTGTTATTATATGTTCCTTTTTACTAGGGATATTAAGAGAATTTTAGAGTTTTTTTATAGAGACCAAAACTGTGCTTTTCTCACAGGGATAAAACAATATTTGCATGAGGATAGTTACAACTCCAAGAATCCAAGTAACCTACTGGAACAATTATATTACAATAATCGTGCCTAGATTTCTCACAATTTTTATGTAGGTTGTTAGCTGGTCTGATAAACTACAACGTAAAAAGTCTAGTATGTTTGAAGATAAATTCAAGTTTGATGAAGTTATAATTCATAGTAAAAAGTGTTTTCCGGGTTGACCGTGGATTTATCTTCACCAGAAATTTGAATATCTGTCCTAGACTCCTAGAAAATTCTCTTAGCCTCTGACATGATGCCAGTGTTAGAGTTTGATGTAATTTGCTTGGCTGAGACGTGGATTGGTGTGCCAGACGGCAGTGAAATATAGAGTGAAAGGTAGAGCGAAAGGAGAGACGATTACAGGTTACAGGTGTGAAAAGGGCAATTATAGAAATTAAAGAATGTATATAATGACGGAAGGGGCTATGGTAACGTATATTAAAATGGGGGATGAAGAATGGGATATATATTCGATTTATAACAGAGCGGGTAGTAAAAAATTATTAGATAAGCTGAATGAATAGCTGGAGAATGATAAGGATATGAGTTTATGTGTTGAGGGGGGGGGGGATTTTAATGAGAAAAAGTTTATGTATTGTTTTTGGATCTGAAGTGTGCGTTTCATAAATTAGATAGAGAAATTCTGTGGAATAGTTTAAGTGATTCGGGAGTGAATGAGATTTTGATAGAGAGAGTGAAAAGACTGTATGTAAAAAACAAATGTAGGGTGAGAATAGGCGAAGATACTTTAATGGCATTTTAGGTTGAGGAGGGTGTGAGACAGGGGTGTTCCATGAGCCCCACTCTCTTTAACTCATATATTGCGGATTTGGAAGATTGGATGAGAGCAAGACAGAATGGGGGAGTAGTGATTGCAAACAAAAAGGGGTGGACTTTAAGTTATGCTGACGATGTCGTGTTGATTGCTAGGAATGAGTGCGAGATGAGAGAAATGATTGTGAATTGTGAAAGGTATATGGAAAAGAAAAAAATATTGGTGAACGTGGAGAAAACTAAGATAATGGTGTTTAGTAAATGTTTCTGAAATAAATAATAATAATGATATAATAATGATATAATAGATTATAGAAAATCAATTCATGTTATATCAGTTTTAATGATATCAATACTGATACACAACTCAACAATGATACAATTAACATTTTTAACATTTAGAAACCAATTTTAACACCATGCCACGAGACAATTTTCTGTAATTCGGCGCAGAGTAACAGATGGGCCCGTATTTTTAAATCGATTAAACCAATGTTAATTAGTATCTAAACACAACCATATTAGAAAACTAAAGCGGTTACGTTTAGATACGATTAAACTTGGCTCAATCGATTTGAGAATACGGCCCCTGTTCAGGTGTCAAACACTAAAAAAATTAGAAAAATTATCGGACCATCAAAAATTCGAACAACTCCTCTTCCTTAGATCTGTTTGCAGAAAAATAATTTGGGTCTCGTTTGTATTTGCGATGTAGTTCTCCAATGTATTTTGAGATGTAGGTTGGACACTTTCGGATTCGTAATAGGGTGTTCGTAGCTCCTGTAGTGGCAAGGTGCTTCGTAAACACTTCTGAGAATAATGCGACAAACATCGCGCATTTAATGTAATGTACATTTATTAAGAACAATTATGAAAGTTGGTGATATAACACAGAGAGAAGAATAAACCGTATCGATATAGTAAATTACCGCCGAGGAGGCCACTGCGCCCGAGGCTGGTACGTTATTTTTCATGGTGCCAAAGCGCCGTGAAAAGTGGAACTTTCGCGCCTAGTAGTGGAAACCGCTTGAGGACGTAGCCCGAAAGCGCGGTTTTACTCCGCGGCTGCGTGTAGTTCTACTTTTCACCGCGCTAGAGCCGTGAAAAATGAATTTTTGTATTATCCCCCGGCGGATGGCAATATGGCTATCTGTTAATCATTTTTTGTGAAATGTATGAAACACCTGATGCAAATCATAAGCAAAACATCAACAAGAACTGAATAAAGTTAAAATGTAAGAAGAATCAAAATTTTCAAAAAATGAAAATATATTCGAACGTTATTGTTGCAAATCTATAGAATAAAACGATAAAGAAACCATTTAATGAAATTAAAATTATTACAAACTATTTCTAAAATGTAAAAGTTCACTGTGAAAGAAACTGAACTTTAGCAGTTTTTGTCCCAGTTAACAAGATTTGTATAAATGACAAATTGAACTAGGGCGTTTCAAAATGCAATTTTGAACCAGGACGTTTTATCATGCAGTTTCGATAATCGATCACCAACTTTCAATGGCAAGTTGTCTCGCTGCCGTTGAAATGATTAGGCCAGTCGAAAACACCCATTAAGACCCATGCCGAATGATGCGATATGATACGGTCAAACTGGCCAGCTGATTCCATGCATAGGTAAAAAATAACTGACACTCTTTTTCTTGGCGTTTTTTATTGTTTATAATAAATTGTTTAAACAAATTCATCAAAACTTGAAAATATGCAAAAATCAAGGCCGCTATTCGATTCTGCATGCAAATGTAATGAACTTTTGTCCTTACCATTTTTTTCCAATGCGTCGTTTCACCAGAAAATTGTTCTAAACAGTTGACATTTTCGTGCAGACTTGAATGGCGATCTCGATTTTTGCATATTTTCAAATTCGATCTATTTGTTTAAACAATTCGTTATAAATAATGGGGAACGCGAAGAAAAAAATAATGCTTGTATTCGAAAAAAGTATCATGCTTGTATTCGGCATGGGTCCTAATGAATTAAAACAATAAAATTTTACATGAAATTCACCATCTACAAGTGAATTCCAAATGTCGCTATCTCATTGTTTTATGATGATTATTTTAATTGATTACATCAGTTTTCAAGAGCAAATTGTTTGACAACACTGCTTTTAATTTTGATTGTATGATAACATTTACTTGCAACGTGCTTCAGCTCATTTGAAGTAAATTGCCTTCTGGGAGATCGGCCAGGAACTCGAAGTATGATCCGATTGGAAAGAATACATCTATTTAGTAAGACTCGGTCTCCCCAAAGCGCTTTAATTAAACTTTTTACAAATTTGGAGTCTTTAGCCGTTTGGGTCAACGCCCATACATCCTGTCGGATCCACACTCCCATTCCTAAGAATGTCTAAAATGCAGAAATTTTGAATATATTAATTATGAATAAATAATACACTTTACAGATTATCGAATACAAATATATTGCCATGCTAAGGGTCAAAGTGAAGCTTTTCTTGTGGGTGGGAGATGACAGTCCCGAGCCGAACACGGGGGGTTGTCACTCATCCAGAAGCGAACCTTATTACTTTGAAATCAAGTACAATATTATATCTTTTGCAACGCGTGAAATGAAAGTAGCTATTTTCGACCCACAAAACTCATCACGAATTTCCTCAACAGCAATTTTTCCTTATTTTTAGAAGTGAATGAACTCACGACAAACTCGTTTAGCCAAGAGAGCATGAGTATTAATTTCCAACAAGACTTCTCTAATACATCAAAGAATGACAAAGAAAATTACTATGATGCAAGGGCGGATCTACAACCGACTCAAGGGGAGGGGGCACACACGCACGCTAATATATACAACAGTGCGTGTAAAAAATTAGTCAATCACAACACATGCAACTTATTCAACAAATATAGTTTACAATATATGGTCATATATAACCAATATAGAGCCATATATTTTTACTAGGGTTATAGCGTTTATAGCTTTTGAACAGTTCAAAATTAATTAAACAGATAATAATGATCAAAATTATTGTACAAATTTCTTGGTAAAATAATTTTTGGCGATATAATTCTTAAATTTGTAAATTCATTCCGTTGAAAATTTGTACTCCGACAATACTTAGTGTGCGCAAACGGCGCACGTAGGGAAGCAGTATCGCTATCCTTATTTTACCAACGGCAATTAAAAAAAAAGACAGAACGATTATCCCCAAATTAATACACACGCGACTCAGAGTATCACTATCCTTGTCTGACTAACCGCGCGTGACAAGGACCGACGCGAACAACACAATCGATGGACGTTAAAGAGAACAGTATCGTTATCCTCTTCCAACGACGCGAACAAGACAAAGACCCATATACTTCGCGCGTCACGTGTATTATAATTTTACCCGATCCGCGTCATTTTAAGTTTCCCGTGACTTTACCAAATAAGATGAAGAAAAAAAAATAAACAGAAATAGTAAATAAAGAAATAAATGGATTCTTTATTATAGGTCGAAAATATATTCGACCTGTTACTGATTTATGAATTTTATTTCAAGGGAAATGATGACACAAAATGAATAAAAAATAAACTGTCATCCTTCCTTGGAAAGTTGATCCGTTCTTGAACACTTAGTACTATTACCAAGTAGTAATAATAATAATCATAACACTTAATTAATAGTATTAATACAAAAATATTATAATTATTTGTAAGAAAATACTATATATGAAGAAAAATTTTGAATTTATTTGGTGCATCTATGCAGTAGTACCACTACAACTTGTGTCAGCTGTGAGGTAGCCAATATCGAAACTGGAATCTGAAGTAGCAGGTGTCCAAAACTGACTTTGAGCTATCCTATCTCACAACGGGCTGTCAGTGATTACGGCCCTTAGCAACGCCCGTTGCCCCTATCAACGGTCCCTAGCAACGGCCGTTGCCCCTAGTAACGGCCCTAGCAACAAACCGTAAAGTGATTGCTGCACCTAGCAACGGGCCGTACAGTAATTGTTGCCACTAGCAACGGCTCTAGCAACGGGCTGTAATATGATTATGGCCCCAAGGAACTGGCTGTAAAGTAATTGTTGCACCCAGCAACAGCGTTGCCCTTAGCAACGGACCGTGAAGTGATTACGGCTCCCGAGCAAAGCCCGTTGACCCTAGCAACGAGCCGTCAAGGAATTACAACCCCTAGCAATAACCCTAGCAACAGGCCGTAAAGTGATTCCAGCTCCTAGAAGCGCCCATTGTCCCTAACAACGGGCTGTAAAGTGATTACGGCCCCTAGCAACGGGCTGTAAAGTGCTTGTTACCCCTAGTAACGGCCCTAGCAACGGGCCGTACAGAGTTACGATTAATGTTACAAAGACAAAAGGACAAGTTTTTGTAACTTATATTGGGTATTTACTATATTCTATAAAAATCAAAACAAATAGAACCCGGAAATATAAAATAAACAAATAATTAAAAAAGGAAAAAAGTGCCAAGTAAGCAAACAAATTAAGCCAAGTAAATCAGTGAAATAAAATATGGCCAAGTGAAATAACAAATTTTTATAAATGGATACACAAATGACAGTTTCATTAGTTTATGATAAAAACAAATAGAAACCTGAAACATAAAAAAAATTTTAAAATTAAAAAAAGCTCCAAGTAAAAACTGGAATAATAAACATAGATTTAAACAAATGAATGTTTAATTTGGTTTTATATAATGCGTAAGTATTCTTAATTTCTGAATATGCGTTAAATTTCCTAGTTTTAATACATTTTGTTAATTTCCATAGTTTTGATTTAATTGCATCGTATGATACTTGGCAGTAAAGAGGAAAAAGAGAAAATACGAGGTACATAATATAAAAAATCAACACTCGCAGGACATATTGTGTGTGGAACCTAAGAAGTCAGATGTCTGACTTCTTTGGTGGAACATACTGTAATGTTTAGTGATTTAAAAATTTAAATTTCTTTGATAAGAAATACTCTTAGAGCTTTTCTGATCTTCTCAGAAATTTGGACTTAGTTAAAAACAAGAACTGTAGCCACTATAGTCATCACTGAACATCGGGTTCTTGCTCTTCTGCAGACAAGAATATTGCTTAAACAGTAACTTAATATTAAACGTATTTTTTTGTATTTTTATGAATTTTATAGTTTTTTTCTATAATTTTTCCTTTTAAATTGTAAACAAAACCAAAACAAACCTCACTGATTTTCCAGTCACTACTAAATATTGTTGCCTGTCGCACTTACCGAATAACTCCGTCACACTAGAAACTTAATCTGGTTTTAAATTTCTCGCGACGACGCTAAGAGCTCAAACAATTCTCCGCCAAAGAGCACCACTCGCTGATCAGCCGATACTTGATCTTCCTTACCGGGTATCGTGGACTCACTCACGTTCGAATAGTCAGCCACTAAGACAATCAATTGCCCCCCCCCCCCCACCCACAGTATTGACCTGCCCTAACCGATCAGCTTTAAAACGCCTTCAACTCTTACCAGCAACGACCTTTTTTGTTTGAATCTAAAATCCTTCTGAGGACTGAAAGACGCACCCGACTAAAGTTTTGATATTTTGGCTGCGAGTTCCTTGACAGAACTTTCGAAAGGAAATTATCATATGCTGCTTAAAAGTATCCAGTTATTTCTGCTAAATTATAATTGTTAAACTCGGCAAAAACGAGGTGATTTAATACTGAGTTTGATAATTTGTCCTGCGAAAATATGCAGTTAATAGTAAAAACGCGATCTGACGTATTAATTCATCAGAAATGCCCGTCCGAGGCCTTGGATTGGCTATTTGCATGAATGTTCGAATTTTCTAAATGACGGACAAAAATATACCTCACAATATGTAAAGTGAACAATTATGACAATGAAAACATATAAAATATAAGTTTTATATTCGAAATATACCTGATGAAATCAGAATCTAATTGAAACACGTAAACCGACTATCGACCACGTGCAGAAGTGTACGGTGGCGCCACTGAACATGGTATTGGTAGCGCTGCTTTTTAGAATAAGCTTAGTGGTACCATATCATAGAAATGCGCCTTAGCATTAAGGCAGTGATGTGTTTGCGAATACATCACTAAAATGTAAACAAAAAAAATGACAGTTAGAACGTTACAATACTTACTCGTCCATTTTGGGTCGTCAACAGGGCTTCATACTCCGGGTCGTTTTCTCTCACTAGAGCGTCAATGTGTGGAGGATTTTCCTCAGTGGCAGCGTTATGCTCTAGCCGATTTTCATCAATAACGTCATTCTGGGGTGGATTCTCAGGAATAAGGGCGTCATTCTGAGGAGGATGCTCAGGAATAAGGGCGTCATCATCAGGTTGATTGTCCTCTTCAAAGGTGTTAGCCTCCTGCCGATCGTTCCGAACGAGAGCTTGATTCTCTGAATGATTTTTTAGAATAGTTAATTAAACACTTAGACTCTCACAACATGAGTCTAATAGAGATTTTTTAAGCATAAGTGTGTTTGACACACTTTGCCAGAAAGTCCCCTGATAGCCAGATTTACGTAAATATTTACGTAAATGTGACTCCGCATTTGGACACAAAATTTGCATAATTTCAATACATGAGTAGATATGAAAAAAGAATATTGGTCATTATTATAACAAGTAGTTCATAAGTTATCCAATACTACATTTTTTTAAATAAGTAAAATCTTCGAAAATTATAAAAATGTTTCATCTGAATACTATTTACATAATTATTGTGCCTCAGTACGGAGTCAGGTTTACGTAAACTTTGTGTAAATCGTTTATTCAATGCATGGTTATCAGGGTCCCCATTAGAGTACTGATTCAAACATCATTTTTTGTATATAACTGCGTTAGAAACATCCATATATTACTCATTGAAATTCAGTATATTGTTACTTAAATTCAGAAAGCGTAAATGGGCTAATTTTTACAGTGTAGATGCAAAAGTTGAAGAATTGTTATTACGCTTGCCAAACAAGCACAAAAAACTATGAGTTTTTAACGCAGAAGTACAAAAATTCATATTAGATATAATATCTTTATTTCTAACACACGTACACTGAAAAAATTTAGGGACGGCTGCTGTCCCCGTATAAGCTGCTGCTGCACCGAATGTGGAAGGTGTGGTTGACAACTCAAAAGGGCGCAGTAGCTGCACCCCTTGGATGCTACTACGGTGTCATAATCTAAAAATGTAAAGCTCCAATTGTATATCTTACAAGTCAAAATGCTGATTGAGCTCTCGCGGGGGGCAGTTGCTGTGCCCGATTCGTGTCACTGCTACTCGCTAAGCGCGAAATAGTAGCTATACCACTATTGGTCCAGCAGCACGCTAAAATTTGTTTCAGTGTATAAAATATGTTTTCAAAAATTATATAATAAAAGTCAATTACCATTCCCTAACCTCAATCTCGGGATTACAATTCGTAAATCATCTGAAATGAATTCATTTGAATTACAAATAATTACGTTGATTATAAGAAATATTCTCAATTTCAAAAATACAATTTTTTCCGTGTAATATCACACAAATATTTTAAAATACGCATTTATGCGATTCTTTGAGAACATTTATAAATAACGATAACCCTTCATGTTGTAAACTAATGTTATTGTTTCTGTGTTCGCAGAAAACCATTAAATTGCTTTAAAAAAGAATATTTTATCAATTATTCTGTGATAACACAGTTAACATAAATTATTATCTAAATTATTTCTAAATGTGCGCATGAATTTAATATGAATTTTGCGTTAAGCGGTGTCCGTATTTTTGCATGAAAAATTCTATTTCTAATTTGAGATATAGATAATCTCAGTAGCATAATATTTTGATAATCCAACAAATCAATGGAAATCGATTAAAAGCATGATTTTTGTTATTAGGGAAATTTTAATTTCCCTATTGCTCCCGCTAGAATTCCACCCCCCCCCTGTATGATATATATATATATGTTTGTGTAATAATTATTTAGAAGTCCCCATGTAGATTTCAGTATAATTTCAAGGACTATATTCTATTTTGAGGACGTCCTCAAAATAGTATACACGTTTTTATATGATTTTGGAGACCTATAGTTGCCAAAATAATAGGGCCCTGTATCTAAATTAACAAAGGGACTCCTAAATAATTATTTCACACATATATATAAGCCACTATTGCTCCTGCTAGAATTCCACCCCCCCTCCCGGTACAGTCCATCCCAAAATTATACTATCTCGAGCTTGCATTCATAAACATCCTATTTCAACATTTGGGTGAAAAACCGCATATTATATTATTGAACCGATTATTATATTACATGCAGGAATTGTACTGCATGACCACGGACACATTCTCATTTCGCACGATGTGCGTTTTCTGACCACGAAACGGATAATGCAGATATAAAAATTTAAACGCGTTTTTCTCAAAACCATATGTTCCATCACATTTCAATTTTCGTATGTACAAGTTATGAAATAGACATTAATTCAACCAGGTAATTTGCTCCCAAGTTTGAAACAACATTTTTCGTTACTGCTGAGCGAGAGTTGAATTATTTTTGATCCCACGGGTGGAAACCCGAAGAGGCGAATCGATTTCAAGGGAACAAAAACAACGATCACACTATAAACTGCAAGGCAAATTATATTTTTATCACACATGAAAATAAACTCATTTTTCTCCGTTAGATGTTTTCAAAAAATGGTATTACCGCCATTTTCACATTACTTGTGACGAAAAATATCGTAGGCACCATGGGAATGACTAAAAATAGTAATTAATTACTTATAAGTACAAATAACATGTTTTTAAGTAATAACCAGTCAATTATCTATACTTAACTGAAAATTATTTCGTTTGAAAATTTTTAGTATTAAATCCAATTATGGTCTTATGTGTATCGAAGGTCTTACTCCGAGAACATCTAAATCAAACGTTCTGGTCTTGATTTCATATTTTTTTTAATCTTGTTAAAACAGTCTGATCAATTTGAACCACGAGTGGGCGCGCTTAGATTTGTAACGCGAGTAGTCGCACCGTTGGTCTTTTTGACCGACTTTTCTTATCCAATTTTTAAAAGTGCTTTTTTCATAAAGAATCGGGATAAACTCGAGCATTAAAAATCAAATTTTCAGTATATCGAAAAACGGCTACTTATTTCTCTAGGAAATTCAATTTGACGCCTAGAAATCCAATCCGCGTCAAAATCGCATGTTATTTGCTGAAGTTATTTGTCCCACCAGTTTGAAAAAAGTGGTTTTCAGAAAAATGCGTTTAAAGTTTTAGGTTGATTATATCTGTGTATAAACAAGGCTCACCTTCAAGCAACGATACCTGCCCTATATAATTGATCTTCGACATTATCATCCAAAAAGTCCGTTTTTGAGCAGCTGTTGCTGTTTAGTGAAAAATTTAATGAATAATATAAAAAAAGAATACAAAATAAAAGATACATTTGGTCTACCACAAACATGTAAATTTGTAATCGGATTAAATTATATGGTAACGTCAAACATAGATGTTAGTGATGGAATAACTAATGGAGCTATTGGAAGAATGAAATACGTTGAAAGAGATCCGCAAAATCATAATCGAATTAAAAGAATATGGCTATTATTTGAAGACAAATCAATTGGGCGGAAAATCAGAAAATAGTACATTGCGTATCGAGGGCGGAATGGCATCCATTTCGAGGCTGGAGTTGACAGCGTACGAGCCGAGACGAGTGCTGTCAACTCCAGACGAGGAATCGGATGCCATTTCGTCCGAGACACGCATACTATTTTTTTTTACAAGCGCACGCGGTCGTATTTGGATGCTTATTTTAGGTTATGAAAGATTGCCTTATTTCAGTCCATACGCGGGAATTTTATTTCGTCTTAGAAACGGAACGAGAAAGTTTTTCCCGTCCCGTTTACGGAGACGGGAGAGTTTAAAGTTTATCGAAAATAAGTCCAAAAAAACGTAGTCTGCCGCACCTCCGACACTGGGTTCCTAGTCTGCCGGGGGGTCAATTATGTAAGTTGAGAAAAAAAAGTTTTTTCTAACACCGGCAGACTGGGTGCAATCGAAAGCTTATTTAATATGCTTTTTGGGAAAAATAGTCTGCCTCTGTTCCGACGCTGGGTAGTCTGCAATCCGCGTCGAAAGAAAAAAAAAACTCGGCCGGTGACTTTAATGCGGATTATGTGTCAAGAGGTATTTTGATTACACAGTTTGGTGACATTTTTTATTGAATATCTTATTTTTAATTATTGGATAATAAATTTATTTATTTAATAACTGTAAGCATAATTTATGTCTAATTTATAGTTTAATGCGGATTATTTGTTAAGAGGTATTTTGGTGACACAGTTTGGTGACATTTTTTATTAAATATCTTATTTTTATTTAATAAAAAGAACTATAATGAATCCACTGGATAATTGTAATCGTTGTTTAATTATTTGAAACTTCCAGTCAATGTATTTGACATTTTGGCTGCTATCTTTGCAACCCAATTAAAAACAAAACTATAATTAATATAAAGCAAAAAATTAACAAACTAATAATCGTAATAAAGCAATTATTTGTTTACAATTTTGTCAACCTATACTTTAATTTTATTTTTAACTTATTTTTATTTATTATTGGATAATACATTTATTTACCTAATAACTGTAAGCATAATTTCTATGTCAATATAAGCGCAAATCATGATACAATGAATGCACAGGAAAGATTAATGTGAACCACATTTTATACAGTGTCAAATCAAGTGCAATCAAAAGAGTGACAAATTATAAGATAATCTATGTTCCTTCATCATCCGTGTCTGAAAAAATGCTGGAATCATCGTCATCAGATAAATCCGATAGTTCATCCTTATCATTTGTTTCATTACTGGAATCTGCAGAAGAAAAAAAAATGAGAATTTAACATTAAATATAATTAATGTCAAATAATATTCAAATTAAGAAAATTGTAATTTACCTTTTTCTGCTTCATCGTCTTTGGTAATTTCTGTTATTGATTCGGGCACTTGAGTTCCTTCGAACCAATCAAATTCCAGTCTTACAATCCTCTGATAACTTCCAGCCGCATAATGTAGGATTCAAATCCATCTGGTCGTTGGAATGAGCATTTGTCCAAACTTTAGCGATGTATGCAGTTCTTTTTATATGTGACTGCAATTCGGCACGACAGGGAGGCAACGAAGATGCATCAAAATTTTTAAGATTGCTTTTTGTGATTTCATGATTGTTTGTCAAATTGTATGCTTTGTAAAATGAAGCTACGCGTGCTTCGTCCACCTTTTTTATGCTCTTGAAGCCATGCATTTTGCAAACAAAATCTTCGATAACATTGAAAGCATGTTCGCTGCAATCAGGATACTTGACCAAATCAGAGAAAGCCTGCATGAATTTTTTAGATTGCCTTAGTAGCTTTAATGGGCGGTTTTTCCCTTTTCCATAAAATGCAGGATTATAGTCGCGTCAAAGGTGCGTCAAAAGTGCGTCTTCTCTTTCCGCCTTGCGTTGAATG
>JABFPD010000038.1:0-19033 GCA_022817545.1 Cremastobaeus sp. ZL-2020 | reverse complement strand
CCCCGCGTTCCCCGCGCCTACAAGTGAAGGCGGCGGTCGGGCCTAGACGCACCCGCGCACCGCGCCCCGCGTTCCCCGCGCCTACAAGTGAAAGGCGGCGGTCGGGCCTAGACGCGACGACCCGCGACCCCGCGAAGAACCGCGACCCCGCGAAGAACCGCGACTCCGCGGCGGTTCGCGATTCCGCGGAGGCCCGCGACTCCGCAGAGCAGTGGTTAGAGACGGGTTACGACATTGCCTTATGGCTAAATTAAATGATTTTCAATGATTTTTTTTTACAGTTATTATAGGAAGGGTATATGGAAATATAACAACGATAATTTGGTAATAATAATTTTATTTTATTCACACAATTTAGCTTACAATATAGATGGATACAATTTTTTCATACAACATTGCACACATTTATGTATATTCTTATCAAGTACATAACATTTATTTACATATTTTCTGTAATATTGTTGAACGAGTAAATCATTTTCATACAAATTGGGTGTGAAGATATTAAGGAATCTATTAAAACTAATACCACTACACATAAAATGTAAAAACATAACACAATAATTTCCACACACTGTCGACGTATTGCTTTGTAATTGTCTAGTGTTCCATTCGTAGATTCTGCAGTTTTTTCTGATGCGGATGATATGGTGTTTGATGATGGGGTATAGTCCAAAACTGTCAAAGTAGTATCCTCGATCATTTTTATCAACGTAAATAGCCACCCAATGAGTTCCTGGTTTTGTATGTTTATCAGTGTTAAATATTAATGCCGCTGGTTTCTCCCAAGTTTTCGGTATAAGATCAGCCGGAAAAACTCCGCGTGTCTTTACAGGTAGGTTTTTTATCGCTGCTTGTAACTGTAGGGTATTCATTTATATACCAGAGTCAACAATCACTTGGCGACTTGCGTCTATTTCCAAAATATTATCGAATTCTGAGTATACTATACAGTTGATTGTTTCAGTAAGAGCTGCGTCAAAGCGAACTTCTATACGCAAACTGCCTTGTTTTACAACATTCCAATGAGTGCTACAATTTGCGGATAAATCGGGTGTCAAGTCAAATGCAAAAAGACAGTAACCATTAGCATAATCCATGCGTGATATACAATTGCCTTCGTTCATGAAATGAATACCAGTTCCAGAAAATAAAGTATGGTATGCGTCTATATATTGAGATTCATTGTCCTGAAACTTTGGTTGTAAGGCTCTTGTGGGCACCTGCATGCCATCTACGTATAAAGTAAGAAAGTTTATACCGTAATTTTTAAAATTATACGGATTTAGAGTTTTATCTCCATTGTATGCTTTGTTATCGACAAATCCGAGAATAATTCGTTTTGGAATTTGTCCTAATATCACATTATCTAATGTTTCTCCATGGACTCCTGCATGAATAGCTATTGCTTTTACCTCTACTCGAGTTAAAGGGTATTTAGCTGTCGTTTGAGACAATGCCTTAGCGTGTGCTAATAACACCCCTGGACTAATTTTTGAACGCCTCACTATTAATGAGGCCTCCACTATTTGTAGTGCTGCTGTGTTTTGCGGGTCTATGAGACAAAACGAATCACGTGACCGTATTAATCTCAAACGCATTTCAACACCATTTATCAAAAATTTTTCTTGGTTAAATACATCGCAGTGCAGGTGACCGATTAAATCAACAGTTTTGTTATTTGCAAACAACGTTTTTCGAGCCGCTAGACCGTTGTTTTGTTCAGGACCGCTTTCCATTTGTGTAGCTGTATCGTTATACCATAACACACTGCTAAGATGAGAACTTTTTGCCGAATATCCGTAATTGAGTAAGGTTTCGATATAAGCTCTGTATGCATATGAATTATTTGGAGGAGAAATTAACTTCTGATTGAAATATACATCCACTTGATTAAACAATGAATGTAGCAGGTTATTCACTGGTCCTGCTGAAGCATGTATATTCACATCAGCTGCTCTTTTTGTCATTTTCACTTTCAAACTGATCATGGTATGAGCCAAATCTATGTATTCGTCCCCATGGCCCGGAACCACAAATTCGATGGGTGCATCATCTGATAGCGTAGAAATCGGCTTATAATGTACCCAGTTAGATTTTTCTATTGTTGTTTGTGTTGGTGGTATACTGAATAAATCCAACTCTGATTTCACACATTCACATGAATGAGCATGAAGGAACGCCATTTTTATTGCATAAAAATATCAGTCACTGTCCGCTTTTGACTATTTTTACGTTTGACGGCACGTTTTTTTTTTGATTTCGCACTTTTACGAGAAGTTTTCTTTTTCGTAACACTGTTACCTCGCCGTTTTCCACGCCTAGACTGACTTCTTTTCACACGTTTCGCTCTTTTATAACCTGACCCCTCCATAAGTTTATCAATCTTCATATCAGCCTTCCTTTTTAAATTTGCAGACGATTCTTTTGCACGATTTTTGAAGGATTCTTTAATTGGAACGTTGTTTGTTACCACATCTGAAGCTATATTTACACCTGTTCTCAAAACTTCCCGACCAAGAGCCTGTGCGCCTCTTTTCAATAATGGAAAAACACTTCGGAATAAACCCCCGAGGAAACTTCCAATACCACGACCGCGTTGATTAGGAGCACCAACAAAGACACTCAGACCGTGTCCGTTTTGTGTATCAAAATATACATCATATGGATTATGCATTATGACAAACGTTTAAAGTGTAGTGTTACCGTTAACGTTCCGTATTCAAATGGTATTGGTTTGCCTAAATCATCTCTTATATCAATTTCTATTCTATCAAAATAGTGTTTCATTAAAGGTATATATCTAATGTTTTGCGGTGAGAACATTTTCATATCACCATACTCGTATTTTTTTAATTCAATAGGAACCGTTCTCAACAGTTGTGTTTGAGTATCACCCGTGATATTAGATTGGCACAAATCTGAATATACGAACATTATTTTAGGTATCCATTTATTCATACTGCCTATAGAGTTTGACATTACTATTTTTGTAGGGTTGTGGTTTAAGTTATCGTACCTCACTGTTCTTTCAAAACCAAATATGTCTGCCAAGATTCTTCCGAATGCAATGTTATGAATCGGGCGCGAACAACTTTCAAGACACGTTCTTTTAACACTGATAAATCCATTTGGTTCTTTGGCTACTTTGAAATGATCTTTCATGTTACTCAATGAATTTACAGTCTTTATAACATCTTCAATACTTGCAAAAGCGCCGGGTTGAATTTTCACATTTTCTCTTTTTTTATCATCGATATCCGTATACACACCAAACGCTAATTCAGCTTTTTTTTGGGAATACACAATTGTGTAGGGGAAAATAACTTCAGTAAGTCCGACTACCCATTCGCCGTTCAACTTAATTTCATGCGGTAATTGTGTGATATAATGCGTTGTAGTATTATTGGGATAGTATTTCATACTACTATTACTAGGTAATGTAATGTAAAATTCGTCTTTATTCATTTTGGAGTTCTTTCACTTTATCCGCAGCGACCCAGGTTTTAAATGAATCAGGTAAACCTTTCCAAGTAACGTGAAAATACTTTGTTTTACCACGGCCTTTCGATTCTAATATTTCATGAATTTTCAAATTATCTGTAGCAGCGTCGCTGGGTACTTTACTCAATTCCTCTTCGTAAAAGAAACCATCAATTTCTTCATTACTCAAATCAGACACTACGTAGATCACAGGTTGACGATGCGAAAGAACTTTAGTAATTTTGAATATTTCGTCACTCCATCCGCTCTCATATCCTTTTCGAAATGTCACTTTTCCACTACTGATACGAACGGTATCGCCGACCTTGTATTTATATTTTCTTTTTGAGAAACCATTAATTTTTTCAAGCATGCGCAAACGTACTTTACCAGCATTTTCGAAATTAACATCTGCTGGCATCATTTTAATAGTCGAATGATACGATTTATTGTATGAATCAACAATTTGTTGCAAAACATCGACATATCTTTTAGATCGACTGTGTGTGAAATAACGCCACATTCGTTCTTTCAATGTTCTATTGAACCGTTCCACTACAGCTGCTTTGACGTCTGGATTTCGTACAGTTCTGAATTTGATGTCGCATTTTTTGAGATACTGTTGTACAGTGTCGGCAATAAACTCTTTGCCGCTATCAGTTTGTAATAAAATAGGCATCCTAGGCTTACTTCGTTTGAATATATTTCGAAATCCTTGAATAACAGATGAAGCTGATTTATCTTTTAGAGGCTCTACCCAGCTTACTTTGCTAAACACATCAATTGTTGTTAATAAATATGCGTAACCATCGTTGTATGTTTTAAGAAATTTCATATCACATAGATCCGCTTCCCAAACGTCATCGATATTATTCACTGAATATGGTCTTCGTGGAAATTTTTTTCGAATAACTTTATGCCTATTATAAGCGTCTTGACTTTCCAACCAATCTGTTATTTTATCTGGTTGTACATCGTTTTTAAAATGTTGTATTAAACTTTGTTTCCCTCTATAGCTTGTATAGTGTCCAGGATTATAATAAACGTTTTCAATTTTTTTATTATTCATTGTAAATTTATTTTACGCCACGAAAATTCTCTAAAGTTGTAAGGATCTCTTCCGATACTCTTCTTTTGTACTTTATCTTTTACTTTGATTATTGGTTGAAAAAGACTAATAATATTTTTCTTTTCTTGGGAAGTTAATTGTAAAGCCTTTGATTTTTTTCTCTTCTGTACATATCCTATTGTTTTTTTCATTTTTCTTTTCCTAGTTGCATTTGACTTTTTGTTATCAACGTCGTCAGGTAATGGTGCTGATAAAGCGATGAGTTGATGAACACCTGTATTCCATAAATCACTGTTTCCAATATATTCTCTAGGCGTGTTGATTTCTTGAAGTACTTTAGCAAACTGAGCTCGTCCAGGGAGGTTCACATTTTTTCTATTTCTCATTGTTTCGTTTAATAAATCAATAATATTCGACCTTTGTATAGGTGTACCTTTGATTGTAACGTCGCCATCGTTTGACCATGAAATTACTTCATTGGGCGTATTTCGTAAACGGAGTAATAGTAATTTAGCTTTATTGCGATACTTTGCAGGAATACTCTCTATTATTAAATTATCTGTCAAAGTGTGTTCATTTTGCGTAATTTGTGGTTCTTCAGCAATGTTTGTATTTTCTTGAGACATATTCACATTATTAGAATTATTTAAACGAAGAAACCGTTGAAGAGCTTGTTCGTATAATTTCCATTTTGTAGCAGTATCGTTAATACCATCGGAATTTAAAATATCGCTCATTTGAGTATCTATACGACTCAATTCATTTCCTGGCGTTTGTACAGATTGGGGTATATTGTTTTCTTGCATGTTTTTCAGTTTTAAAGCACTCTCTTGCGGAACTATGACCATTTTTCTAGCATATTCCATAATTATTTAACTAACGAGTAATGATCCTAATACACTTAATAGGGGTAAAAGAAATCCTCCTTCTTGAATGATTATTTTCTTTTTACTCTTCAATGTACCCGTTTCTTTCGATATTTTTCGCAATGTTTTGACGTGATTACGGAGTTTACGTTTTTCCGCAGATTTCAAAGGTATATTGCCGCTTAAAACGTTCAATACGCACTCACATATACACTTGATAAGTTTCGGATCAGCTTTACGTAAAAGACAAAAACGTTGCTCTTTATTCAGATAACGTAATGCTTGTAATATTGTAATATGTTTTACACTAATAGGTCTTCCTCGGGCCATTATAAACGCCAGACTGACACTAAATTAGAGTTTTCAAATGTTTTTATTTCTTTTCGCGGAATATAAACGTATTGGAAATCATCGGATGGGAATATACAAGTACGAAATCTACAATTTTCTGGAGTGTTTTGCTTTAAATCTATAAACAAATATCCATGTGGTTTACTTGTGGCGTCATAAAAAGCCTCTTGCAAAAATTTTGGATTTTCAGTTGAAATTTGCATCGATAAATATTTTATTTGTGCGCGATCTCTAGGATTTTTAAATAACACTATATAGTTTGTATTTAAAGCAATGTCTCTTTGTCCTTTACCTTGATGGAATAAATTTTGCGTAATGAAAATAATACTCAAATTTTTATGATGACTCCCTTTCGTAAACAAGTCCATAATCACCCCGTTTGATGATTCACGCATAAGATCATCAATTATTAATAATTTGGGTTTATTATCGTTTGAATAATCACTGACTTGTGGTAATCCTTCACGAAACTCAATATTTTTCCCCAACTGATCGTAAGTAGGTTGCCATTCAGAATAATATAATAAAATTCTTTCGAAATTAACATTGCAAATATTCGAAGAATGTAACAAGAAATTTTTAACGAAAAAAGTTTTACCACAACCACTCGGGCCTGATAAACACATGGCAAACGGGTGTTGGATGAATGGATGCATGATTGAAAATGAACAATTTTTATGAATAACGATTTATTTATAAAAGTTATGCGGAACCTGCAATAATTGCATCTACAATAACACCAGCGTTGAGCAGTGCGATAATTTGTATAATATTTAAAATAGCCGAACAGAAACCGTAAACTGGAAAATGTACATGCTTTCTATAAAAATATTTTTGGTAAGAAATTTTAATCATTCTAGTTCTAAAATTAAGATACTTGTTATACGCTTGTCTACTATATCTATTTTGTAATTTTGTTACAATTTTATTTAACTTAATTTCAACAAACCTATCTTCATACATTTCATTTGGAAATATTTTTAATTTTAGAATCCATAAAAATTTCTTACTGGTATCTATTACTGTATATTTGCTTGAAATTAATTGGTATAAAAATTCTGTATCAATCTTAGACCTACTAATAAAACATTTTTGTAAAGCTAACGTTTGCAAAGACATGACTAATTTCTTCTCTCGGGTTATATACTTATTAATATCGTAAGTTGAACCTAAACAAATATCATCGAAAAATAATCTTTTTTCATATTTACTACTCAAAATAATATCTCGACAAGAAAGTTTAGAATTTACATATGTATAGTTATAGAAATTTTGAAGTTCAAAATCGCGAGACAGAAATTCGGTATCGTCAAAAAATTCAGGCGGATCTTGTGTTGAAATTATTATTGCACCTCGACACCACTGCTTAACTGTACACTTAAGGGCCTGGAATGAAAATAATAAAACACATTATTCATCTTATAAATATTTCTTTATTGATATTATTATTATATACAATTTATACAAAATATTATACACTAATTCAAAATTCTATATTTTCTCGCAACCTATACATTGAATCAAACTCACATTCAATAAGCGCATCAATTACAATGCCTGATTCGATTAATGATCTCATATCTGGTATACTACATACAGCTTTTTTTATTTCAACGCACGGAAACTTTATATCTTTATATATTCTATCCATTTTATAGGGTATATGATTGTCAAATAGCTGACGCTGATACTGATAATCATCATATTCAAACAGATCAATGTTTTCCATATACTCATTAGCGATATCTATGTGTCGCGCAAGATCTCTCTGAAATTGGAAATAAGTTATTTCTCTGTGTAGATATATAAAATTTGGAAATCCGAGTACCCTGAGTATTATGTCCCAATGATTGTCAGTCAAATTTACCAAGATTTTCACTTTCCAAATAAATAAATAATAATTGTTTATGAATATTTTATCATCAGTCATCAGCTCGTACGTTTTCATGAAATTTTCTGGACAACGATTATTTAAAATATATTTCATAGCCCCAAATTGGAGAGAATGTATTTTTTTAGAATTTTCTTTTTTTTCAAAAAGTTTTGAAAATATTTTTTCTCTTCTATAAATTGTACCGTTAGTTGTATCGTTATCGCGATAATTTTCAATTAATCTTTTATGCGCAACTTCTCCTAATAATCGTTCGAAACGATCTCTAGGTACAAGAATAAGTAATTCACTGTCGTTAATTTCTTCAGTTTTCAGACAAACAAAATTAAGATTATACAAGTAATCATCATATAAAGTAAGAAATACAGATGTTTCATAATCTTCGGGCAACTCTTCATTTGTTGGTTCGAGTGTAAATGTTTCTTCGTCATAATACGCTGCGAAAGGTAACATGCGTAGTGTGTCTCCGTTACAAAACATTTGGACTTTATCCTGCGACAGAAAAAAGTAAATTAGAAATTTATTTCAAATAATTAATCACATTCTGTACAAGTATGTACATAACCGTAGGGTAAAGTACCAAATGTATCATATTTTCGGCGTTTTACAACGACAGGTTTACACGACTTTTTCTCTGAACGTGTTATAATTTGATGGAACGGTGTTCTACGTATTGAATCATATTCTAAAAATACACTATCTGTTCTTTGACCTTTTGAAAACTCTTCAATTATATTGTAATTGATAGATTTTTTATTTTTATAATTTAAGGTTATTCCTTTCACCTTACATACTTCTGCATGAGTTCCGTCAGGTTTCTGCACAATATATGCGTAAAATTTGGGACCACCAGATACGAATGATTTTATATAACTACCATTACCATAACAACTTAATTCGTCAGTTAAATCGCCCAAAAAGTTTCCTACTGGTGGTTCGTATTGTGTTCCGTTGTCATAACTAATATAAATTATCGAATCAGTATCGTAATAAAGAACACGCTTGTCTACTTTCTCCAAGTATGAATATAATTTCAATCGCGCTTGAGCTGTAGTATACGCAGCAATCACAACATTAGTGTTTGACATTTGTTCCGTACACTCTGAAATATTTTTGAATGAAAGATACATAATTTCGTCATCTATTGGCAAAATTGATTCTACACTTATATCATTATTTCTCAAATAGTTTAATAATTCATCGCGATCATTTATAACAACCGTTTTCATCAAATTATCACGCTGACCAAACTTTCCCCAAAATGAATTTAAACATAGTTTTGCAACAGAACGCAAACCAGAGTTTTTAGAAATTTTTGATTTATCCAATTTAACGTTTTCAACTTGAAAATATTCTGATATGTATGTATCTTTCATTTCTTCAGTATTACATTCTTCTGGCCACCCACTAGCCTCTTGTTTGATTTGTAAAAACTTGTTTATATATTCGACAAATAAACCATTGGGTTCGCTTTCGCTATTCTTATCGTACTGTGTGATTTCATATTGCCAAATTTCATAAACCTTTAAAACACTGTAACCCTTTTCGACAGCTTTTCGTAGTTCATCAACTACCCATGTGCCTATAAATGCTCGATCATCAATATTTGTATGATTGCATTCCGATTGTCTGAGTTCTATGCAACACGAACGACATAAAGGAAAAAGTAATTTATTATGCATTCGAACTGGTAAAACGGGGTGATATAAATTTCGCGGAGGTAAGATTTTGCATGAAACTAAACCTTCAACACGATCCAAATTATTATTTTCACCAATTATTTCTTTACAATCATCAGCAATAAAAATTTTTGGATGTTTGATAGGAAATTTACCATTTTTTGATATGTAAGGATAAAGACTGCACACGTCTACATATTTTATCTTTTCATTTTCTTTGGCCTCGTAATAAGTGCAAGTATTTCCTGTGCGACCGCCAAAAAATGCGTCACGCGGATTAATTGGATTGATAGTTAAATCATTATTTTTTAAGTAATCTAAATCTTGCTGAGTCAGTTCCCTATCAAAATCGCATTCCCACTTTTCAATTAAATTATACCCCATATTTTTAATTTTTGCAGAAATAGTCTCAGTTCTTTCGTATCTAAATTTCATACTGTCCAAAGAATTATTAATTTTGTCGTCTCTATTATCTTTTATACATTTTACACAACCATGAAAATAACAACCATGAAATTGATATACAGTTTTTATATTAGTTTCTTTATCTTCATGAAAACCATCGACAAATGCACCGTTAGGTAATTTTATTTCCCGCCCTCTGCTTGCATGCATTATTTTAATATTTGCATCGCGTTCACATAACGTTAGCCATTTAATAGCTTTAATTGATTGATTATCTGCAAGACGATAACCACCTCGTGGAATAATACCAATAGTTTCTCGTTTTAGATAATTTTTTCTAAATAATCGGTTACAAGCTGACGCGATCGTACAACTTTCTTTAAATGGACAAACATTGGAACATTCTAAAAAAATATTTCGAAACGCTAAACATGCACGTCTCAATATCTCAACATCCATTTTACAGTACATTAACATTTCCTTTTGTAAATCAAAAACATAATTTTCAGCTTTTAAATTATTATACCAAGATAAAAATTTTTCTCGATCGTCTGAAGACATTGTATCAGGTGAAAAATATTTTACTTCAGGTAAAGGCCCAATATAATTTTTATTTTCTATAGTATTAAACAAATGTGGAAAATATCCTTTAGCACTTTCTAGTCCAAAAGCTTTTGGAAGTTTACTTAATGACATTTGAAAATAACTCATACTATCAATAAATACCGTTTTTTCAATTCTCATTTGTAATATGTTTGTTCCATTCAAAATAAGTTGTGGTATACAACGCTTTTTTGAAACTAAATATTCCAACACAAATTGCGAATCATACCCTTTTGCATTATGTGCAATACAAATAATTTTTTGAAAAATTGTATCCTTTCTAACTGTATAATCTACAAACTGTTTTACGGGATCTATTGAAAAAATGTTTTCCCGTACACCACACATATTACACCATTCTTTCATATTGTCATTATTTAAACAATCAGAACAAACCTGCTGCACAACGCATAAGTTTGGCACATGGATACGTGAATTTTTCCCATCATTTATCACTTCATCTTGACGCGCTTCAAAATCATAAAAAATAAACAAAATTTTCTCGTTTTCCTCTTTTTCTTTTTTTAAAGGAATCATGTAACATGAATGATTGTCCGGTTTTTCCTCATTACAAATTTTGCAATATGAAATCCCACACTTATGTTTTTCATTTTTATTAATTCTTTTGAAACAAAATTGGCATAATTTAACTGCTGCACAAATAGAAGTAGTTTTATTTTCTTCATCAATGTATGTGTTTGCATTTTTATGAAACATAAAACAAGCTTCACTGTAAAAAGTTCGATTGCATGATTTACAATAAATTCGAGTCTCTTTCTCACAAGGAGGCGAATTTAAACACTTTTCACATTTTGCCTCGCATCTATGTTGACTTTTAAATTTATATGATTTATTACACAACTCACACACATTTCTTACTGCTAATGCAGCTGTTAAATTGATAATCGGTTCAAAATGATTTAAATCGTCATAGTATATGATTCGTAATGTATGTAAAATTGAACCATATGTATTACTAACTGCATTACATCCGTCAAAAATTGGTTTAGTTATTGTTGCAAAATTTTTTGAATCATACACTATAATAGCAATTCCTAAATTTGAGAAATAATTTTGAAATTGTTTTATCTCAAATAAACTACAACCGTTTGTTGGAATCGTAACATTTGCATTAGTGACTAATTCCAAAGCTTGACTCTTTTGAAATGTAGATTTTGATTCTTATTCTATTCCATATGTTATGTAAAGGTCCTGATCTTAATTTATCACGTTCAGCATATGCTTTAGCGACTACTAAAGAGCGCGGTAAACATAAATTGTCATTATTTTGTATCGAAATAATTGATCGTTTTCTAGTATTATCTATTGAAAATTTTAACCTACTACTGCCTTGAACATTTTTTACAATGTGACAAGAAATTTTTAATGGATTTTTTATATCAAATTCTTTGTTGCTCTGAGTAGCGTTGTATAACAATAAACTGATAACATCGGGTTCGTAATCCGAAATTTTTCTGAATGAATACCATACCGAACCGTTTGAAAACGAATCGGAAGAAATAGAAATGCCAATAAAATCGTTTTGATTATATTCGCGTGTTAATACATTAAAAATTTCCTCGAAACAGTGTTTAAAATGATCTAATATATGAATATCATCGTGTGGTTGATTGAATGTTATTTCAATTTCACGCCCGAACGTTCTAAATCGTTGAAAATGTCTACGATTGTCACTTATTATATTAATGTATCTGCGCGTGTTTTCTGCAGAACTGACCTCTCTTTCTTCGGGCGTTAAAGTGTCATCCCGCATTTCCCTATTGTCAGCTGTACCGCTCGTGCCTGCAACCGATTCATTAGTCATCGGTGTATTTTGCTGCACTGCGCTAGGTCCTGCGACAGGTTCGTCAATGGGTATAGCACCTGACTCGTGTGCCTCATTTGTATTTATGTCAGAATCTACAACATCTTCACCTCTACCAACTTGACCTGTGAATTCGTACGAAAAATAGTATTAGAAACTTTGTTTTTTTATTATTTTAAAATAAATTCATATATAAATATATTTACCCATAATCATGTCATCGTCATTGATTTGTTCGAAACCGTCATCTGACAAATTCAAAAATCTTGACTTTGCTATAATAAAAAGTATATAATTAATACTTATACCTTTGAAGTGGAAAATATTGATGAAAATTTATAATAAATTCAACTTACTTATTGCTTCATTGTAAGCATTCATTAACGGTCTTGTCGCTTCCGTCTCTTTTAGTTGACGTTCGCGTAAAATTTCACCCACTATTAAAATGAGTGAAAAATGACCGTCGAAACACTTTTCATTGAACGCTTTCACAATTTCCGACGTACTCAAATACCGAATAATGTTTTTAAATTCGGACTGTAATCTCGCGAAACTCATTTGCCGTAAACTTTGTCTGTACTCATTTTTACAGTGAGTACGACGAATATTTTTATTATTAGGGATTATATCCCTAAACAGTTTTGAAAAACACAACAAGAGCACTGCACCGTTCATTCTGACTAGTATTCACTTTTCAGAAATTATCAGACAACTGTAAAGGGCTCCGATTTTTCCGGGTTTATATACAGAATCCTAGACACGTTTTCATAGGCTTTTCGTCGTGGAGATGGAAATAACGGGAACATCTCCAAAAATGGTCATGGGCTATAAGATGTGAAAACAACCGAAACGTCATAATCATATTCTCACGATAATTTCCATTCGAAATGGATTTTCTCGATTTCGTGTTTCAACTTGAAAGTGTTCAATCACTGATTTTCATCGATATGTCATTTTAGTTGGACCCCAAGTTATCTCACATTTCTAGAAAATTGATTAGAAAATGCAAATGTCTCAGCGGAGTATAATTAGGACAGTTAAGTGGTCCATTTTAAAATACAAGAATTTTAGTATTATCATATTCTCACGATAATTTCCATTCGAAATGGATTTTCTCGATTTCGTGTTTCAACTTGAAAGTGTTCAATCACTGATTTTCATCGATATGTCATTTTAGTTGGACCCCAAGTTATCTCACATTTCTAGAAAATTGATTAGAAAATGCAAATGATTCGGTAGAGTATAATGAGTACCGTTAACTGACCCATTTTATAATACAGGATTTCGGTATAATATGAATTTATCGTGACCATATATGGTAACATTGAATGAAAATTTTGGGAAAAATCGTCTATAAATACCGAACAGAAACGACATTTCTTCAGTTTGTTTCTACAGTTTGTCGATAAGTTTTCTCTGTGCGTCGTACGTATCCGTGAAAAAAAATGAATTCAGTGCTCAACAATGTGATTTTTTCACGAGTTTATCCCTTAAACTCGTCGAAAACGAAATTTGTAATAGTCGGATTACAGAAAAATAATAACGTTAATAATCACATATGGACGCCAGTTGTAAATCTAGTCGGACAATTTTGGACTGGAATCACACTAAATCGCCATGATTGGTATACGTTTACCCAGTATTTTGATCAAATACAAAACTATTTCAAAAACGATCAACATTTTCCGGACTCGATGAAATTAAGTGCAGAGATTACAGCTGAAATGACTGAAGCGCACAATAAAAAAGCAATCGTCTTACGTAATATTCGTAAGTTATATTTATTTTATAATAAACATAGAAATTATTAATATTATTAGTAATTAATTTGTTTTGTTTGTATTTTGCAGAAAAAACATCCAATCAGTATCCGATATATCTTCAGGAAATGACGTTTTATGGATTGCGCCAATTACAACAGTGCGTCGATACATTTCTCAATCTTCTTGAAGAATATACTCAAGTGATTAATGTGTGTTACTGTGAAATGAATGAAAATTTCAATGCTTATTCATACGACGATCTGCGTTATATCATAGATAATAAGTTTAATTATGGTTACTTCGATTCGAATCAATTATTATTCCAATCTGTGTACCATGAAATATATTTATATTTAAACAATAAGTATAATTCAAAAAATAAACAATGAATATAACGAAATTATTGTAATGAAAATAAGAAAAATTATTATCAATATTGTAAATAAATTATCATATCGAAAAATTGTATAAAATAATTGTATATCGCATTTTATGAAAATAGAATCACAATAAATGATTAATCAAAATATTTGACAATATTTTCATTAAACCCATTCCTTAAATTAAAGAAATGAAATTCATAATAAAAAATCATATAATTCATATAAACGAGTTGAATTGTATATGAAAAAAATTGATAGTTAGATGCCCTAATTCAACATTTAGTCATTAGTGACATCTTTCCATGAAGAATCATCTTTCCATTAAGAAATGAAACCGTTCACTCTGTTTAGATAATGACCCCATGTTAACTTGATGGGTACCCCGAAACCCATTTTCAGTTTTTCTTAATTAGGCCTTTTCCTACTCGAGATAAGAAAATTTTACATGATCTTATACGTAGGCAATTAGTGAACTGCATAGAAACGGGGAAAATGCCTGCACTCTCGAAATTTTGTAGCCCAAAAATCGGCAGTCCTGAAAAATCTCTCAGCCAGAAACGTCCGCGATGGCTGCTGCAGAAATACCCGAAATCGCCAAAGTAAAAAAACGGTGGACTCGGAAAGTAAATCAAATTACTAAAAAATCGGCTTCGAAAACGGAAGTCTTTATTAAATGTAGTGTCGCAGAGTGTAAAGATTCACGTGCTGTGACAAGGATTTTGTGTCACAAGCATGATCAATTGCGTGAGATATTCCACAGGAATATCATATAATTAACAAATTTTTGAACAGTGAAAATTATGCGAAAAGTCTTGCGGCGTTTCGGGAGTTGCAGATGCGCGAGCTATATGTACAACTTTTTAATATTCCACATGATTCAAATCATGACAGGTGGAATATTGGATTGTACAGACTCATAGATTTCGCAGTAATTCAAAACGAATTAAGATCGGATCGGTATTTTCATGATTATATGAATTTACGCTATCCGCATCGAAAAGAATACTGCGAATTCTGTGTCTGTGACAGTTGCGCAGCTAAACTGGAAGAGTCAAAAGCCAACGAAACGGCCTTTGATTTTTCACTTGTAAGTTTACAATTATTATTATTATTATAATTGCAAATTTTTAGATTTAACAAATTTTTAATAAAAACATTTTTTTCAGTTTGCAGAAACTCACCAAAATAATACTGCAGAAAATAGTACTGCAGAAACATGTTTACCCAGGGTAATTACAATAATTATAAAATATTCTTATTTGTTTATATTTTTATTATTCTTATCCTAATAAAAAATTCATATTTCAGAGTGATGATGAATACTGTGGCGAGAACTGGGATGTTTCGGAAGAAAGTAATGAAAGCTGGGAAACACACGAAAAAAACAATATGATTGTTGAAAAACAGGTATTTTTTATTCAATATTTATTGTTATTTTATATTAAAAAAAATAATATTCTAATAAAAATGTATTTTTCAGTTTCCACCGGACGAAGAAAACTGGGATATGGAAGAAGAAAATACCTTCATAACTAATGAGAAACAGGTATTTTTTATTCAATATTTATTGTTATTTTATATTAAAAAAAAAATTATTCTAATAAAAATGTATTTTTCAGTTTCCACCGGACGAAGAAAACTGGGATATGGAAGAAGAAAATACCTTCATATCTAATGAGAAACAGGTATTTACTTTTAACTCTATTAATTGATATCATTTCCATTCAAAATATGCTAATGGAAATGTGTATTTTAGGGTCCGGAGCAGATTGACGACCATCCTGAGGATAGCTGGAAGATCGTCAGGCGACGGAAAACCCAAAGGTTCATCCCGTCGGATCATCAATTACGAGGACGGCGATGCTCGTCGAATAGAATCTGTCAATCTCCAGAAGATTTTCGACAAGCGCCGATTCTCCGCTGCCGATAACCACGAGCGGACATCATTTGTCTTCGAGTGCCGAACCAGTGCGACGGACTCATTTGTGCGACGAATTCATTTGTGCTACGCATCAATTAGAGACCTTAAGTGCAATGTGCTGTCAGCGAACGAACGCCTCAAATAATTATAGGCGCGGGTGCGTTTAGCCCCGGCCGCTGCATTTCGCTTGTTGACGCGGGGAACGCGTGGAGCGGTGCGCGGGGAACGCGGGACGCAGTGCGTGGACGCAGGCCCGACCGCCGCCTTTCACGTGTAGGCGCGGGGGAACGCGGGGAGGGAGGGGGCCCGATCGCTGCCTTTCACTTGTAGGCGCGGGGAACGCGGGGAGGGAGGGGGAAAAAGACGTCTCCCCATAGTGGTCCTATACTACTTTTGTGCGTATACTTCGCGAAATTAACGTCCCGCGAGAATACGTGGGTAACAAAGATATTTGGTCTTTGGGGAGCGAATCATCAACCGCGGCCGTTAGTTTGGCGATACAAAAAAAATCTCGAAAGCCGGTAGCTCCTGTGACGGTGATTCGTCCGAATCACCATTACTAAGTGGTATTTATTCAGCAGGTCCCGAGACCGAAATTTATCAAAGCGATATAAGTGAAAACTAAGAACAAGAAAATGAAGAAAAAGAAGAACAACAACAAGAAAAAAAGGGCTAATTGTCTAAAGTTTAATTTCAAAAAATGAGTGCCGTTTTGAAAAAAATATTACGATCCATCTCATTCGACAAGTTTTTCGAGTAAAAAGAAATTAATCTCTTTGACTCGGGGTATAATGACAAAACGGAAAATTTCATTGTGGTTGGATCAGCATAGCGTTTACAAGCATACGCCTTTGAGAAAAAAATTTCAATGTCGGCCGTATACAGTCGATAACATCGACGACGCCTGGGAGTGTGATTTAATCGATGTAAAAAATATTAAAACTTATGACAACGATTTTACTTTATTATTAACTGTCATAGACGTGTTTAGCAAACACGCCTAGGTCGAACCGGTGAAGAACAAGTCCGGTAATTCGGTCGTGACAGCGTTTATGAAAATGTTGAAACGAAGCACCCCTAGATTTCCTTTATTATTACAGTGCGATCGCGGCTTAGAGTTCGTAAACAGCGCTTTAAAAAATTATCTGTAGTGAATATCCAACCATATCACAATCCAAACCATAAATCGAGAATATGAATTGATACTTAATATTACAAAGGAAAATTTTATATTAGAACTTTAAATTCTAGATATAAAATGAGTTACCAAATAAACTACTCAAGTACAATACAAATTTCTAATAAAACTAATTTCTTTTAAATTCAATTGCCATTTCAATCAAAATTAAAACTAAATTGGACTTAATAGCCAACTAACGATTAACCTGCTAGCATTCAACAGTGCGCACGAGTTAAATTCAAAAGTGTAACGCATTCTCAATCAAATAATATCTACGACCTGCAAAATCATAGCGCGATCCTAATTATTATGCAACAATTTTACACAGTCAACTAATTACCAAACTCGAATGGCTACCTCGCCGCACAAAAGTAGCTTCCCGTCACGGTCGTGTGGCTGTCGCAAAATAAAAAATCTACGCTTCTACATCCGTTCGCTAACAAGATTTGGAAGAGAAGAAGGAGACCGGTCATAATGCAACAAGTGCTCGGTCACTCTCGCCCTTCCCTAGACTCGACTGAATCCCTCTGTTTCCCCGACTCTACCAAAGTTAGGCGACGCCAAAAATTTGTGTGCTGATTCGCAAACCACATCAGCGTTTTGGCAGCATTCCATCCCAATTAGGTAACTTCTTGTCCTTGTCCACTCCAATCTTCAATACAATCAGCTTGCTTCAGGACTGTCGTGACTAACTAATTTGATTTTGGTTCTCAACGATAGGCAGTTGTGATGTTGTAGAATGCCACCAAAATTTAGCTGTCAGCAGCAAATCCTCTTCATCCAAACTTGGGGGCTGCAATGGCTTCACATGTTGTTATTTCAGCAATTGTTGTCCCTTCAGCTAGTAGATTTTTATCTCAACAGTGTTGTTCTTCTATCTTGCTCGTTGTCTATCAAATTGATGAGGTAACATGGAGAATTTTTGTCGATCACAGGGAACTAAATTTGCATAAGAAGTTGTCGTCTTCTGCCGTAATCAAGGATATTCGATGTCAGCATCACTGATGAGAATGAGACGGGGAATTTGGAGGTCTTGAGTTTTGCCGAGTTTGGGTCTTAAGTTTCTCCCAGTAGCAGTTGTTCTGCTATCGAATAGTCATCTCTTTCGGTCGTCCCTCGTTGAATGCAGCTCTTGAGGCAAGCCAATTCGAGTTGATTCACAATTCAACAATTTTATAACCCTTGCCATTTTTGCTGAAAAGCTCAAACAAAGTCTTCGGTCTGCACAAAAAAGACAATATTCAAGTTTCAAAATAAAATCAAAACAATACGTTATGCAATTTCTCTGTTTAGAAAAAATCTTAGTTGGCTCTTGCAGCATCAGGACCGGGACTATCTGCTACCCATATGCGACGTTGGTAATTTTCGTCCGTTAACGCATTTCTTGTTTGTTTTAAAAAATGCGTTACAGCTTTTTGCGTTCGATTTGATGTCCGATATGTCTGCCAATAATGAGTCCCATTGGAATCTCGTCCAGCACGGGACCGTAAGAATCGAGGTGCGATTCAGCGAAGCCCTAACACAAACGATCAATAATATATACCGAGTGTGACAATGTTATGGAAATTGACGCTACCCGTCAATTATAACTATTAATCAAGCTCACGTTTTGTT
>JABFPD010000037.1:0-19177 GCA_022817545.1 Cremastobaeus sp. ZL-2020 | reverse complement strand
AAGTCGTTGCTATGGCAACAACATAACCTCACTGCTCCGACGATGACTTTTGTGGTTCAAAAGTAGCGACTTTCGTTTCACTTGTTGCAAAAAATATAGTACGCAATGAGTGTGGAAAGTTGGGGATGCAGATTCGTGTGATGGCAGTCACTCGCTTCGCTCGTGACCGCCAACTCACACTCATCTGCAATCCCCAACTTCCCACACTCATTGCGTAATTATAGGCTTTTTGCGTAAAGGCTTGTAGCCGACGGTAGCGCTCGCAGTGAGTAATTTCGAAACAACCGGTAGGATAACATTTGAATCGTTCCTATTTAAATAGCATGTAATAAAGGTGTACGGTTTTAAAAAATACGCATTTTAATTATAATTTTAAAATAAAAACGTCAAATGGCTACCGTTGTAATCATCAGGACAGGTTTCCAAAGTATTAGCACTAGTTCGTTTCGAAAATCAGCTTTGGAGAAAGGCAAAAATTTATATGAAAGTGAGCACGTGCTTCACGTAGAAGAAAGGCAATATTCCACCACGAGTGAAATTACAGGATACGTTATTAGAACGACGTCAATTAATTTACCTGCTTATGAAGTTATTATTCAAGTAAGGATATCCTTTCAATATATTAAATAGTAAAAATTTTAATACAAGAATACCAATATTATATATAACCTTTGAATAAATATTAACTATTAAAAATTAAATTATCGAAATTTGAGAACATAACATTTGAAAATATAAGAATAAGAATATTCCAAAATTTATTTTATTTATAATCTATTTTATTTATAAACCTAATTTATAATCTATATCTAATTTATGATGTATTTAAATCGATTTTTTAAGTATAATTTTGCATTTGTAATAGAAAAGAATTACATTTTAACTTATTTATTATAAATAATATCAACAAATTTTGCACAGTGTGCAAATATATCTTTTATATTTATTTATTAATTTACTGCAATTATTTATTTTCATAACTAATTCGTATCTTTATTAAATTAAGGGGACTCTAATTTTTTTGTCGGCATCCGATCCCAGAGAATTCTGGAATAGGATATTTTTATAGTAAGTTACAGAATTAAAATTGTTTAAAATATAAAACCAAATTTTTATAGAATTATGAATTTTACAGGTAGATGCAGCTCGAAATATTCTACATGCCACTTGTGCTTGTGCAGCGGGATTTGGAGAACAATGCAAGCATATTGCTGCATTAGTTTATTATATTAACAATGAAACATCTGATACTAAGACGAGCGAACCATGTGAATGGAAACGGCCCAAGATTTCATCAGCAGGGAAGGATAAATATAAGAAACCTAAAAGGATGAAAGAAATGTACCCACCACAAGAGGATTCAAGTTGTACCCACCTCAAAGATGTTACTGAGCACGACCCATCATCTGTACCATTTGCATGTATGTTATTTGACATGACGAATGTACGGGCAAAAACTGAAGGACAAAACCTGGTTTCATCTATTATAAAAGATATTTTGAATGATGTGATTATTTCGTCGCTGCAAAAAGACTGCTCCACAGTCATTGACAGCGCCCTAATTAATCAGAAACAACATGACCTGCATTCAGCAGCATTTTCATTGAATGCAAATAGCCAGGAGTTTTATGAAAAGAATGTTTGCGTGACTGAAACAAATATTAAAAATATTTGCATTGAGACATTATTACAGGATAATGAAAAATGGCATTATGAAAGATCCATACGAATATCAGCAAGTCGTGCTCATGACATTAAAACTCGACAGAGCAAATTTGAAGAACTATGCTTGAAGTGGACTGACTCAAAACCATTGACAGGACAAGCACAAACGAATGTAAAATATGGCAGTCAAAACGAACCAAAAGCACCAAAACTTTCCAGGAATTGTCTGGAATGCAGGTGTTGGAAGCAGGTTTGATTATACATTCTTCTCAACCTTGGCTTTGTGCTAGTCCTGATGGACTTGTGTGAGATGGAAAAACATTAAGAGTATTAGAAATAAAAAGTCCCATTTCTTTGAAAAATAAACCTCTTTTGGAGAATGACGGAGTAGTAAATGTCAAATATTTGGAAAAAAATAAAAATACTGGGCGCTTAGAACTAAAATCTTCACACACATATTATACACAATGTCAAATATTATTATACTGTACTGGACTAAATGAATGTATTTTTCTAGTATATAGCGAAAAGTATGACAGTTTGATTGTGAATGTACCTAGGAATGATTTATTTTTAATGCATACAGTTCTAAAATTAGAATGGTTCTATTATAAATATCTTTTGCAGTCATTATTACTGAAATTTGGGCTTTGAGGGTTGCATAGAAAAGTCTACTTTCGTTATAATATATTTTAATTCTATCACGTTATATTTTACAATTGGTACATTAAAATAATGTTGTATTATTGAATTCAATTGCGTTAGAATAAAAAGTGTACATGAACTATAAATGCTTTATTGTTTTTTAAATAAAAAAATTATTAAAACAAGAAAACCTCAGTGAAAATAACGTTTATGATCTAGTGTTATCATTTTCACTGGCCATTTTTTTTTTTATAATTGGCTGTTGTAAATTTACCAGAGCACAGCACATATGCACAATATCATCTACTTTAGAGAACAATTCATTTGGTAGTTTATTAAGAATTTCATAAATTTTTATTCTCTGAATGCTACGCTCAACATGAATTCTTACTTTAGCTATTTTGTAAGTTTCATTTACTTCTTCCTTTGTTAAATGGCCTTCGTGTAAAAAGGGTGGCACTACCAAAATACAGTTTACTTCAGACAAGGACGTCTTTATCCCGGGAAAACCTTTATCAGCTAAAACAACGTCACCTGGTTCTATAAGTTTTAAAATTCCACAATCATTTGTAATAAATGAATCACTTGCTCGGCCACCATAACAGGGAGAAATAAATGAAATAAAACCATGGGGTGCAATCCCAACAAGAAATTTCACAGTGTGACCAGACTTATAATTGGAGTACATGTAAATACCGCTATCACAGCTGTTAGGGGTTTCTGTTTTAATTTCAGTACAATCTATTATCACTCTACAATTTTTAAAATCCAATTTAAAAGCTTCTGGGAGCATTTCTTTTATATCTTCCTTCGGAGGCCAGAAAACAAAATTTTTAGTTGCTTTTGCCAATAAACTCAATATACATGAAAAAATTCGAGAAATGGTTGATACATCAACTTGAAGAATTTCAGCAATTTCACTAAATGACATCCCTGTTTTCATTTTCATCAAAAAAATTAACAACCGATTCTCCCTAGAGATTTTTTTACTATAAGGAAAATTTGGAAGCATATTTAAAAGATATTTGAATGCTTCTTTTGAAACACCGGTTAAAACACCAAATCTTTTTGAATTTGCAATAGAAATATACCCATCGAATCCAATTAATCCAGAAGAATCAGACCCACAAGCTTTAGATTCAGTTTTTTTTTGTTGAAACATATTTGCAATATTTGCCTGAGTACCAACATTACCTCCCAGTTCAAAATTAACGTTAAATTCAAAATATGATGAATCAAATTCCCAGGAAACTTGAGTACAATTATCAAATTTAACATTTACAGGCTTTACAGGTAGTATGTTTATTGCGGTAGTTTCACAATAGTTGATATCATCTTCAATTATGCCACTTATTCGATTAGTTGGTTGATTGCTACAGTTAGGCCTTTGTTGTTTTATCCTCTTGAATCTTGACAATGCTTGCTCACTGTTAACCCTTTTATTCATTTTTGGAAATATAGTTGGTACGTATGCAGGATGATGTGGATGATTTGATTTTGCTCCTCCTGCAAAATGCGCACTACATATTCGAGTGTGTTTACCAGGTTTCCATTCTGTGTTGTCAGGGCTGAAAGATAAGATATTGGAATTAATTTTATATTACTTCTGTTACGTTCTGAAGGAAGTAACTGATGACCAGGACAATGTTGCGTTGAAAACGTTGCCCTTTAATAAATAAACCTTCTGGTTAACTTAGAATTTTTATGGGTTGGAATAAGAAATTAGACTTACGTTTTGTTGATTTATTTTTCTAGATGTAGCTAAGCCTTACAGGAATTCGGAGTTCTGATTGAGCAGAGGTTCGGTTGATTTAGAGTGAAGACAGAATTGGAATAGGATGAGCCACAGTATGGTCGCAGTATTTATACTCTAAATTGTCATTAAGCATGATTCAAAACGTAGAGAGGGGGAACACGCTCTAAACATTTACTTCAAATTTAAAATCAGTTTTAAATGAGTTTTGAATCATACTTTTCGTTAATGAACCCAGAATATAATTTAACATGAGTTATATAAACATAGAAAGATCCAGAACCTTTGTTTTCCTGTTGTAGTTAAGATATTGACAAGGGTTAAATTCTTAAAAGTAATGTAACTTTCCGCTAAAAATTAATGTTTCTCAAATCGTAATTATAAACTAAAAACATGAAGTATAACTTAATATCTAATAATATTTGTATAATATAATTTTATTTATTATCTAATACGCAATCGAAATAATTATTTCTTCGGGAATATTCCATTCGAAAACCAATTAAGATATCATTCAAAATGAAAACAAACATGATTAATTTCTAAATATTAAAATATACTCGTCATTTTCAAGACGAGGTGACACAAAGTAAAATAATGCCCTGAATGATATCTTGAATTAAATAATTATTTCGACATGACTTATGCTATATCAAAACTAAAATCTGTAAAAGCTAAAATTAAAATCGTAGTTAAGGAGACGAGAAATGTCATCTCGTCACACCCCCGGACATAAGATTGAATTTAATGAGGTAAATTCGATTTCATGTGTAGAAAGCCTTGCTTTTTGTTGTATCAGAATATAACGCATCGTTTTTCCTTTTCTGAAGCCCGCAGACAATAAATATTTTATGGAAATTTTATTTGTTCATTAAATTTAATTTCTGGATTGAAAAAAACTTATCATAAGTATTGTTTTAATTATCAATTTATCGTTCTGAGTTCGAAATATTTCAAAAATCTCTAAGATGGAAGAAAACTGCATCAAAATACTCCTGGGAATGTCTGGGTCTACTTGTCTAATTTACCAAACTTCAAGTGATCGCAAAACATGCAAGTGGCTACGTGATGTTGTTGTCTCAATGTTTTTGCCAAAAGGTTCATGCAATGTTTGGATTCTGCAAGGTTCAGAATCCAAACAATCCAAGTGTTTTTCTTGTATTAAGAATAAAATTATCTCATCTCCTGAAAGGAGACTAAATGTGATGTTTAGTATTAAGACTCGAATGGATGATCAACGTACTCTATGTTGCATATGTTGCTACATGTCTAGTGATAATACGTGTTCTCAGTCTTTTGAATTCAGGTTCTATAAATCATGTTTCGCTTGGCTACTTTTGAAAGTGGAGACTTCAGATGAACCTCCGAATTGCGGTGAACTTCCATAATGCTAAATCAAACAGTAGCTTCAGGCAGATTCCCATTCTTTTTGCTATCAAAGTAAATCATGCTTATCCCAATTTTACATTTTCAATCCAATCACTACACTATTTATATTTATATACTTTCACTGTTTCTCAATCCATAAATATCGTTTAATGAATAAAAAAAATAAATACCTAAACAAAATCATACGAATCGTGAAATCTACAAATTACAGGAATGTTCAGTTGAGTCTAGGATTTTTGCGAACCAGAATACCTAAATAGATTTAACATAGTTGTTATAAGTTCGAACAATTATCAAAGAAATAGTTGACATAAGTTGCGGTAATTCATGTTGCAGCATTCGCGTTGTCCTTGTTTCTTGGCAATGACGTTTTCTCGAGTTATCAGATTTCTGGAACGTCTGGATTCTTGGTTTTCATGTCTTTCGGAACACTGTGCATGGAAACGACGGATTCAGCGTCATCTGATGTTTTCTTCATTCAGTCATTGGTTTAGGACTCAACAGATTGAGTTAACAGGAGTCTCATAATGTGATTACGACATCCTGATAGCATGCATGAGTCAACGTGATTGATCCTTCGGTTCAATTATTGCTGCGTTGACTCGAATGCTCTCAAAGTCCAAGGAAATTGATGAGAGAGGAACTCAACCAAAAGAATGGAAATGTCCACTCCTTGCCTTGTGTTGTCTCAGATCTCCATGGTAGTGCCTTCTCTCTGTTTAAGTTTATCCTGAGTTCATCTGTGTAATATGTAGCAGTAGATCCATAAAATAAGCATGTAAAATTAGCATTTATCTATAACATAATTAAACATAATTAAGTATTTCTATACAATTAATAATAAACGTTTTTTTTTTATTTTTTTTTTCACTTTTCATTTTTTTTTATTATTATTATTTTTGTTTGTTTATTTGTTTTTTTTAAATGTATCGTTAATTATTATTAAACTATATTAAGCGGTAAATAAATCTTCAATTATCTACGATCTATTTTTATGTTATGCATATTATATACTTAATCTTATATTTTATTTATACTAGGTTGAGAATAGTTAAAATTAAATGAGTTTCGATAAGATTATGTTAATTCAAAGAGTAATTTTGGGGCTTCGTCTTTTTCTTCTCGTCTGGAAGTTGCGAGTTCTCTAAAGGAGCCTTCTCTGATTCGTCTGAGTTTTTCGGCATTAGTTCTCTGCCTGGTGATCCATTCTGATTTTCTTCGTCCCATTTTTGGAAATTTCTGCGGTAAAATTTGTGCAGGGACCAGTTTATGCAACAGCATGCTCCCAGAAGTCGCGTTGAGCATCCAAAAATTTGATGTAGGAAAATTATGTTTAGGGCGGAGGATATGATTGCTTTCAATACTAAGATTATCAAAATAGTCATCAGAATACCTGCACTAATTATTCCATATTGAATATAACCATTATAGAAATTTTGCCATTTCGTTGCGATTATATTCTCCACAGCGTTAGTATCAAGTAACTGATTCAAAATGACAGAGTCAGTATTGGTACCGTGTCCAACAATTTTTCGTGCTAATACATTCAAGATCGCAGGTCTATTTGAAGGAAACATCACGTCTTCGCGTAGTTTATCAAGATCTTCTTGAGTATATATGCCACTAGTAGCAAGATCACCAATCGACTTATATTCCCAAGCTTGTTCGTTGTTAGGTTTTAATTGGTGGGGATCTCGCGTTTCAGTTGCTGTAGGTAAAAACTTATACCACATTCCGTCTAATTTATACATTGGCGGCAAGATAGGGTTACAATTTAGCTGGGTGCCATGTTTTTTCAGGAGGTGAGTTATCGGAGTTAAGTACATGGAATCATTGTTTCTCGAAACGGGAAGTTCTTGATAACAATTCTCACTTTTTCTCAATTTAACTACTACGGGAGTACATTTTATAATATACACTACTTCTCCGGCTACTGAGGCCATATACCCGGGGCCCTTCATAAAATCGTACGCGAACTGATCAGGTTGTGATGTGGCAATACTAAGGGAGTTTTTCAAAACCTTTTGTTCCAACAAACATCGTTGAAAAACTATTTCCTTGTAAAGTTCATTTACTTGAGTACGAATATGTTTCTCGACATATACGAATTTCGAATTGACATAAGCAAACATGTCCATTTCGCTTGAATGTAAATTTTTATATCGAGCAAAAAAGGAGCCGCGCGATCCTTCCAAGATAAATAGTTTCGGATGTTCTGTCTGAATGAATTGATAACCGCATTTCGGAACAGTTTTCTCACGGGTTATCGCGAAAGTGATATCGTGTGTTCGGACGGTATAAATAAATTCGTTGCTAGACGCAAAAGTAATTTTCCCCTTAGTCGCGGGTTCTTCATACAGGACATCGTATTTATCAAAGTCGCAAGGGTCATGAGGAAGTCGATTCCAAAAAAGTGCACCACCTTCGAAATCAGAGCATTCGCCCCTGTTAAACTCACAACTGAGTCCGTTTCGAAGGTGAATTTTGTTACTCTCAAGATTCAACGGCGCGTGATAATCTTGTAAGGTGACCTTAATGGTACCTTGGACAATAACGTTTCTTCCGTACGAACCGAAATGGTCGGAATAGGGAACGCCGTAACATGTACCGTCGTTTTGAATCGTTCCGGCTAAGGTTATACTTCTCGTTTCTGAACTGTTTGGACGGAAATTATCTAATATATTATTCCCTATTGATAATCGGCCAGTATCCTGTATTTTTTGGCATTGAGATCTATCTACCTCCAACAAGTATTCTGCAACGCCACCGTCAACTGCGCTTATGTGTGAATGCATGCCACAGTAGTAAACGTGGCGTTCAATCAGAATTTTGCATTGCCTCACCTGAACCGATTTCATATTTGACAGTTGTAACAATTGTATGTTTACATTTTCTGAAACAACCTGTAAATTGGGTATTTCACATTTACCTACATCTTTAAGTGAGATAGTAGTAATGTTAGTATTTCCGCTACTGCAATCATATCCTACCAAACCCAAAGTGGATTTTAAAAGCATTAGTAGCAATAATTCAATAAACATCATGAAACCTAGAAATCAGAAGAATATCATTATCAATATTATAACAAATTAGTAACGATTATAATTCGAGAATGTGTGTGTTCAGTAGTATACGAGATATATCTATAAATAAGTGATTAAATTTATACTATATTATCTTGCCTATGTTTTTGGATGTATTAATCTATCAGCGGAAACTATTCTGATTTTGTCCTTTATTAGTATACCAATAGCTTTTTGATTTTGTGTGTCAATTACTTTATATGGACCAGAGAAATTGTCACCGAATTTTCCTTTTTTTAAACCTGATTTTAGATATACCAAATCTCCTACAGAGAAATTCCATGGATTGATGTTTCTGTCGTAATATTTCTTTGATCTTTCCTTGGCTGAAATTAGATTTCTTCTTGCTTCACTTTGCAGATTATGTAAACGCGTCATAAGTCTAACTAAATAATGATCGTAGGTGTCTAATCTTTCTATTTTAGAGGGAGGTAAGTGCGAGGGCAAGCTTGCAAGTTGACCGAAAACTAACTCATACGGTGTTTTACCCGTTGCTTCGTGAACGCTAGTATTGTAGCTAAACATGCACGGAGCAAGCCAGTTATCCCAATCGTTTTCGTCGTTTATATATTGTTTCACGTATTCAACTAACACGTGGTGAGATCGTTCCAACGAGCCGTTAGATTGTGGATGAAACGCCGTGGTTTGTAGTTGTTTAATTTTTAGTCGTTTCGCAATTTGTGTCATCAATTTTGAAATAAAATTTCTACCCTGATCCGTCAGTACAGTTAATGGGCATCCGTAAATACATACAAAATTGTTTAAAAATGCGATTGCCGTAGTGTTAGCGGTAGCATCTGGAATTGATACAGCAACACAATACTTGGTCAGTAGATCTTGCATGGTAAGAATATATTTGTTACCGTTTTCAGATACCGGAAGAGGACCTACGAGATCCATTGCGATTTTCTCGAAAGCTCTAGCCGGAGTATCTGTTACAGTCATTGGCTGTTTCGTTATATTCCGTGATACTTTTTTAATTTTACATTCTAAACAATTCTGTACAAATGAAGTTATTTCTTCCTTCATGTTATCCCAGTAAAAATTTTGTCTGACGCGGTTGTATGTTTTAGTAATCCCTTTATGTCCGCCTAGCACGCTTTTATGATTTTCCGCGATTATGTCGTAGATTTGATTAGGCAACGGACAAGTGACTTGATTCGAACAGAAAGTAATATTTATATTTAGATTTTTTAAATGATTTTCAACCGCATTTCTCAATGTATTCCATGATAAACTACTTGGATGATTAATTTTACTGATGGATAGTGTTTTTATTTCAATTTTTGATATTAATTTTTTCAAATTTTTCAAACCTATATTTACCAAATTTTGATTTATTTCTAAAGAATTATTCGAATATTCTCCCAGACATATACAAATAAGATATTTGTTTCCCCTTTTTCGACTAATAATTTCCCCTGATTTCGAGAGACCGAAGTTGAATATGCCCTTTTTGTTAAGACATTCTCTTCCCTGAGCGTCGATAGGAATTCCGTTAGAGTCTACAAAATATAAGATGTTGTCTTTTTGTAAAAATAGTGGATCACGAGATTCGTTAATATTTTTAGATATCTCAATTTTATGTGATAATTCGTTTTCTTCACCCTCCGAGCTACTATCATTTCTGAGTTCGTGTTTTTCTATGAATTCGTTATGTAACTGTTGACTTCCCGTATCAAAAGATTTTTTCAAAATACTAGATTTCGTTTCGCGATTTTCATGACGTTCGAATTTAGGTTCTGAATTTCGAGGCTTTAAATTGTTTGTATCGCTATCGCTATTTTCGTTATAATTAAGTTGTCGTTTATTTCTCAAAGTTCGTTTGCTTTTCGCGTTATTGTTTTTGTTATTTTTATTTTCGTCTGATTCCGTGTCAGTGTCACTTGAATAATTGTTAAATGAATCATTTCTTTCGTTATAGCAGGATTCGTGATCAGATTTAGATTTTTCATTTTTATTTCCGATTTCGAGAGTTTGTTTTTCAAGATTTTCGAGAGTTTGTTTTTCAGATTTAGCGAGATTTTGTTTTTCAGATTTAGCGAGATTTTCGAGATTTTCTGGTTCAAGATTTTTGTTAACGTTATCGCGAAAGTATGTTTGTTTATCTAAGTTTGATGTCTGATGATTGGGTTGTAAATTAATATCTGGAGAATTTTTGCAACTATCCCTACATAATTTTTTAGTCTTCTGTTTTTCTATCTGAGCCCTGTATTGCTGTCCAGCATCAGTCAACCTTTGTTGACGTTTTGACCGTCGTGTCGACTGAACTGTACGTACATTTTCAGATTTTGGGTTGTCATCGGGAATTAGTATATCGTCACGATCTATAGGATTACGAGAAAAAGTGTCCGCGTTAACGTTCTTTTTTCCTGCCCTGTAGACGACATCAAAGTCGTACTCCTCTAATTTCAGTCTCCACCGTGTGAGTCGCGAAGTCGGATCCTTGCTGGTGCGCATCCAGCATAAAGGCTTATGATCCGTGACTACGGTAAATTTCCTTCCATAAAGGTAAGGTCTAAACTGATGAACAGAATAAACTATTGCAAGAGCCTCTTTCTCGTATGTGCTGTAATTTCTTTCAGCGCTATTCAGAGATCGCGAGATATATGATATTGGTTTGTCTTTTCTTGTCAGGATACTACCTCCGATAGCGTATCCTGATGCGTCGGTTGTCAGAACAAAGTCTTTTTCAAAATCTGGAAAAATGAGTATAGGGGCTTCACACAATTTTTGCTTCAGAATTTCAAAAGCTTCCTGCTGTTCACTTCCCCAAATAAATTCAGTATCCTTTTCGAGTAATTTAGTAAGTGGTTTCGAAATTTCCGCGTATTTGTCAATAAAACTACGATAATATCCCGTCAAACCTAAAAATTCTTGTATGTGTACAACCTTTTTTGGTTGTGGGAATTTATTTATAGCTTCGAGTTTTAAAGGATTCGGTTTTATTCCTTGATCAGAAATGACATGACCTAAATATAATACTTCGCGATTTAAAAAGGAGCATTTTTCAGGCTGTAATTTCAAGTTAGCCTTTTCTAAACGTTCAATCATTTTAAAATACTTTTCTCTATGTTCGGACTTGTTTTTTGCATAGATGACAATGTCATCCATGTAGACAAACATTTCCGAATCTTGTAACCCGGACAATACTGTATTCATCAATCTTTGGAAAGTCGCAGGTGCATTCCTGAGTCCAAAAGGCATACGAGAAAATTCGTAGTGGCCATGAGGAGTCGAAAAAGCAGTTTTATGACTATCCTTGGGATTAAGTTTTACTTGATGGAAACCGGAAGCAAGATCAAAAGTACTAAAATATTTTGAACCCCCTAATTTATCGAAAATGTCTCTAATATTTGGTATTGGGTATGTTTCTCCTATTGTTTTCTCGTTTAATTGCCTAAAGTCGAGTACTAATCTCCATCTTTTATTGCCTTGTGCGTCCGCCTTTTTCGGAACGATCCAGATCGGAGTGTTATACGGTGATTTTGAGTCTTTAATTATGTTGTTGTCGTATAACTCTTTAACTTGACGTTGTAACTCATTTTTCAGTGTGGGTGGAAAACGATATTGTTTTACGTTGATCGGAATGTCGTCAGTAGTGTCAATATTATGTTCGAATTCGTGAGTCGCGGATAAAAGTTCACCAGGTAAATGAAATTGACTCGTACTCGCGTTTATCAATTTTTCTACTTCCCGTCTCTCTTCGAAGGTTAAATGATCTAATTTCATCAGTTCCATTATTTTCATTTTTCGATTATCGTCGGTAATTATTTTACAGTCGAATTTTCTCTCTGAGGTTGCGAGAGGAGATGGATTAATTAAGGGTTCGATTTCTTCCAATGGTAAAACCGGAATTTTAACCTCCATATCTACGTCATTGAGATTATACAGCGGTAGGTACGCGTAACCATTATAATTCTCTACGAGTGCTTCGCCCAAAAATATTTTATCCGCGATATTATGCCGACGAATGTACCCGAATTTAGAGCTATTTTCAATTACGTTAACCTTAACGATCTTTCGTTGCCGAGCTTCGATAAATGTTTTGCCATAATCTACAAAAGGTATTTCGTGATCGTCAATAACCAAGCATCCTCTCCTGCAATCTATCATCGACCCACTGAGATCAAAAAATTTAGAACCCAAAAGACCATCTTGACGGAGATTAAAATCATTCGGTATAACTTGGAAATATAAATCGTATCCCAAAAAGTTAATTTTAACGCGACCAAATGTTTGAACGGTTTGAGCAGTTATTCCATTTAAATTCATTATAAAAGATTTATCTATTTTCATCGTATCATCTACACAGTGTGCCTTAATTAGGTTAGGTGTTGCGCCTGTATCTAAAAGTATGTCTATCGGCTTACCCATTAGCACACGAATAACAGGAGTAGAGGGGTGTTTCATTGACGATAAGGAAATGGCCTTATTTCCAAGGGATTCATGATCACCTCCATGATTTTTGCCTCCCCTGAATCCGAGGGGAGGGTCTGCGGGTTTCCCTGCTTGGAGTTGTTGTATTGCCTTTTTCTACATTCGTTTAAATAATGACCCTCTTTTTTACAATACCGACAAAATTCGCCTTTTTTAAATCGCGATGTTGATTCTCGTGTTGCCCTAGCCGTATTTTCATTTTCTCGACGCCAAGTTGGCTTATTTTCGGTTGCATTTGATAACTGTAAACTTAAATAAGTGGGACAACTCTTGCCAGTATGATCAGTAGAATCACATATCTGACACTTTTCATTATTTATGGTATTTATCCTAACAAAACTTCTACAATCGCGAGTAGAATGGCCAACTCTTTTACAAGTATTACAGAACCTCATGCGTCTGCAATCCTTGGCGGAATGACCCGGTTTATCGCAAATTCGACACGTTATTTTGTTTTGCTTGCTACATTCGTTAGCCTTATGCCCGGATTCTGAACATAATTGACAGACGTCTGAATCATAATTACTCTTTTTCAATTGAGTTAATATTGGGCACTTTTTAACTCCATGACCTGTATTCTCGCACAAGGGACAAGAATCTATACCCATGTTTTCGATTCCATGAACTAGATTCTCTCTGTCATTTTCTTGTTCTAAAGTATATGCTTGGTTAGCTGCATCAAGCAAGGTGTTTGCGTTAACAATTCGTCTACGTATGTCTAAACATAGACCTCTAATGAAAGCTTTTCTAACCTCGCGATCTATTTCGTTAGTTTCGACTTCTGTCAAATCTGCATTATTATTATCGCTTTTCTTTGCATCGATTATGTCATTTTTCAAACCTTTAACCCGGTAATAATAAGATCTAACCTTTTCGCCCGATTTCTGCCGAACGGAACCGATTCGCGCCCATGCCATGCTCACGGATGATGTAGTTGACTGTTCCTTTAATGCTTTCAATAAGTTTTCTATCGTATCGTGTGGTGTGTGAGTAAATACCTCAAGAGGTTCACCTTTTAATTTATTCCTCAAAGCCCGAACTAAAACGCCCTCTGCGTTATTTGGCAACATAGCCTTAGCATCTCGGCATGCATCAGCAAATGATTTGAAAGTAGATCCTTCAACATTATTCGAGTATTCAGGTATCAGGAGGAGCGCGTTGCTGAGATTAACGTCAAATCTTTCGGCCATTATTGGTTGCTCAGTATTTTCTGGGGTTGCTGGCTCAATTAATCCGTCAGCAATAGCTGCTAAATTTGGTACGGGAACATACGGAACTAATGCGCGAACTTCGTTACGTGGAGGGTCTTGAGATACACGATTTTCTGCTGTTGTGGCAATACCCATGCGATTATCAGAATTTCGATTCGGAGTTCGCGGTAGGCCTCGACCGATTTTAGGGACAGACTCTAGATCATAAAGAACTTCGTTCGGATCCAGATTTTCATTACGAATGTCACTACGCAATAAACGACGATCGTTATGAGGTTTGCTCATAACTCATTCGAAAAAGGAAACGATAATAATAATGCATTTGATTCATTAATATAATCACATGGAGTGAGAAGCAAGCAGTGTCAATTACAAGAAAAAAAAATCAAATACAATATATACGACAGAGATATTAACATCAAAATTTGTTAATCCTCTTATCACAATAATGATTAGATGTAAATGAAACGGATTAATCAATGGAATTTCTCACAAAATTTAGTATAATTGAATATAAGTAATAATGTACATTGAATTAATTTTTGATAAAATAGTATCTATAATTATTACGCTAGTATATATAAGTATAAAAACAAAAATATAAACAGTATATTACAAAAATTATTACTTGAATTCAACACACATCAATGTTATTCGAATAAAAGCCAATTAAGTGAAAATTAATTAGTGTTTAATTTACAATTTAATTTCTAATTTTAATTATTTATAAGAAATGTTTGATGGTTTCGCAATTTAGAGCTATTTTTAATCTCAGGACGAAAATAGTAATTGACATGAAGTATTAAAAATAAAGGTTGCTTGGAAAAACGAAATTGTGTATAATGTAATATTATTTTATCTTCTAGTATTATTCAATTTTTCAAATTTATTTTGTACGTGAAAAGGGAATATATTATTCATTATAATAAGCAATAGTATGCAACATTGCTCAGAAATATTGATTAACACTTGGATCAAATTATAGAAATAGTTCTCATAGGCAATACACAAATGTAAAAATTCATTACAGCATTCTCGAGTTAGTTCAGAAATAAGTATTCTGGTTGCAGAGTATTATCATCATATCTTGATTAGTAGTAAAATTACGTTTCAGATGTTCAGTTTGTATAAGTAACATAAATTAGTTCACAAATTTCATAAAAATTCTTATTAGCACAGAAGATTTTATGGAGAATAACCAAAATAAAGAATTAACGATTCCTCAAAAGGTTGTATCCTACCGGCTGCGCCAAAAATTAGGCCCTGTTACGTTCTGAAGGAAGTAACTGATGACCAGGACAATGTTGCGTTGAAAACGTTGCCCTTTATAAATAAACCTTCTGGTTAACTTAGAATTTTTATGGGTTGGAATAAGAATTTAGACTTACGTTTTTGTTGATTTATTTTTACTCGATGTAGCTAAGCCTTACAGGAATTCGGAGTTTCTGATTGAGCAGAGGTTCGGTTGATTTAGAGTGAAGACAGAATTGGAATAGAATGAGCCACAGTATGGTCGCAGTATTTATACTCTAAATTGTCATTAAGCATGATTCAAAACGTAGAGAGGGGGAACACGCTCTAAACATTTACTTCAAATTTAAAATCAGTTTTAAATGAGTTTTGAATCATACTTTTCGTTAATGAACCCAGAATATAATTTAACATGAGTTATATAAACATAGAAAGATACAGAACCTTTGTTTTCCTGTTGTAGTTAAGATATTGACAAGGGTTAAATTCTTAGAAGTAATGTAACTTTCCGCTAAAAATTAATGTTTCTCAAATCGTAATTATAAACTAAAAACATGAAGTATAACTTAATATCTAATAATATTTGTATAATATAATTTTATTTATTATCTAATACGCAATCGAAATAATTATTTCTTCGGGAATATTCCATTCGAAAACCAATTAAGATATCATTCAAAATGAAAACAAACATGATTAATTTCTAAATATTAAAATATACTCGTCATTTTCAAGACGAAGTGACACAAAGTAAAATAATGCCCTGAATGATATCTTGAATTAAATAATTATTTCGACATGACTTATGCTATATCAAAACTAAAATCTGTGAAAGCTAAAATTAAAATCGTAGTTAAGGAGACGAGAAATGTCATCTCGTCACAACTTCTTTGAGATCTTTTATGATAACAGACTATCGTTAATGAAATGATTTTTTATTTTCAATTTTATAATGCACAATAAATTTAAGTAGAGTTATGTAGCTGACGCATCGTATAGCGCTATAAGACAGTTTCATGCAATTTCGTAATGAATCATAGCAAAATATATTATTTGTTAAAATTACAAACTATATAAATACAAGTTTAATGATTTTTATTTTCTCAATTTGTGCAAATATTATGTCACACAGCGGAAATAGAATTGAGCAGATTTTGTGCTTATCGTTTATATAATATTTGTACAAACTTTATGCAAATGTGGTTATCAGGGTGGCGTGCAGATCTCCATACATTGAGAAAACTGGATTGCAATCCAGATAAAGAAATTATTGCAATTCTAATTATTAACGCTACGATCTAGTTTGTGGCACAACAACTCAGTTGCCCTTATAATCTATGTGTATGAGGTTTTTATTCATTTGAAAATGGGCTATACATTATTAAAAATTTTCAGATAAAATTTCATGCAAAGTACAGGAAGTAACAAAGTACGAACATACTTTAACCCGCCGCTGGTCGTGCTACACAGTTGAAAAAGTCTCCGGTGTAAAGCAAAAAGTGTCAGGTGTAATAGGTTAACGGTGTAAAAAATCACTCCATAACAGAGTAATTCTAACTCCTGATGTGGTGTAATTATAAGTTTGAGGTTAAGAAGATTATTTTTCGGATCTGTCGTATCGTTTGCGATAATTTTTTGGGGCCCTTGTCGTACTATCAAATTGTAATAGTTTTTTGACATTTTGAACACGCTTTTATATTTTGTCGCATCAGAATTATTTGTGCGCATTATCAATCTAAATCTGTTTTTGGCACACTAATATTCACACCTTAAAGTTCACCCTCTTAAAGATTGGATCTGCTGAAAACTCTTATAGGAGTAAAATATTCACACTCTGGACTCCATTTTCACACCCAATTTTTAACTGTGTAGGAATTTTTTAAATGATAGATTTTATTCTTTAAATAGTAATAATTTCACAATGTAGTTACTTAAATAAAAATGACATAATTAGCGTCTTTTTTTTAAGTAATTTTATGTTTTATTAATTTGTAATTTTTTTCAAATGAATTTCAATGTATGGAAACGATTAATCATTTCGTCGTGTCTTACGAAGAGTAGCACGTTTCAGATTTTCAATGCTAATTTACATATGCTAATCTAAAACGTGCTACTATTCGTTAGACACGTCGATTTGTTTAGGGTTTGACTAGTTTTCAGTCACCAGGTAGTATCCACCCTGCGAGGAAAGTCATAAAACCATAAAGTAAGGGTCCTTTATCCTTTTGTACTGAGCATATGTTTTTCGTTGAAACCGCACTCGGCCGAACGGTTTAGGGCGGCGTCCGTATACTTTCCTTTTCAGTAAACGTAACAGAGTTATTTAGTTAAATTTACTACAGAAAATTGTTGAAACAAACAGAAACTTCAGAATATTGGTGAAAAAGCAGAAACTTCAAATTATCGGTGAAAAAACGGAAATTTGAAATTTATCGGTGAAAAAGAGGAATGCTCAAATTATTTTTGAAAAAACTGAAGATATAGAATACGCGAATTTATTGAATAAAGAAAAAAATTAATTTATTTATTAAAGGAAGAAAAAACCATAAATTTTTAATTTACGAAATCAGTTACTAATTTGAGATTTTGCTGTTCATAAAATTACAATTTATTGCTTTAGGTACCGTTGACAAAAATTATTATAATTTTGTCTACCTGGACAATAAAATCATTTGTAAAAACTAATAATACATTTTGAAAAAGAATTATATTTTGTATTGAAAAATTTGTAATTGAAAATTACACATTGAAAAATGTAAGAAAAATTGTTCTGGTAAAAACTGTGCAATACTTTTTATCGAAGGTACTTAAAGCAATAAATTATTTCTTTCATTATAAAAACAAGTGTCTTCTTTTAAGACACTTTTGATAAAAAAAGACACTAATAGTATCTAAAAAGCAGCCATCTTTAAATGAAAGTCACTTTTTCGTGTCTTTTTGACCAAAAGTGTCTTGGAAAAAGATACTTTGTTTTTGCAGTGTTTATGAACAGCAAAATTTTTAATTAATAATTTAATTGAAATTGGACTACTGCCTTTAATAAATGAATAATTAAATACATTCGTAAATTAAAAATTTATTTTTTTTATTTCTTCAATAACAGACAATTTTTAATGAATCTGTATATTCTGAATCTTTCGCTTTTTCAAAAATAATTTGAGTATTTCTCTTTTTCACCGATATTTTGAATATTCTGCTTTTTCACCGATATTCTGAAGATTCTGCTTATTGGCCAATATTTTGAGTATTCCTTTTTTTCGTGAGCACTGTCGATTTATTATGGAATGAAAGGTGTTTTTTTTCGGAAAATATAAATGGTTTCTTTTCACCAGGAGATGTTTTACATAACTAGGGCATTTGAGTGATATTAGAAATCAATGTTATTAATATTGGAGTCTAGGGCTGAATAAGGCTTTTTGTCATGCCTGCACAAAAACGGAAGTTTTGCGTCCTGAAAATAGGGCGTAAAATAACATTTTTCGCCCTCGGGCGAAAAAATTTAAAAAAAGCCCTCGGGACCGAGCTTTTTTTAATTTTTGCAAAAAGCTATTTTATGCCCGCTTCTCACGGGCGCTAAAACTTCCATTTCTGTGCAGAAATGACAAAATGACTTTCGTTCGTATCACGGGCAAAAAATGTTATTTTACGCCCTTGATACGAAAATAACTATTTTCTACCCGGGAAGAAAAACATATTATCATAACTCGTGCGTTACAGAAACTGGATTTACTACCGTTTTT
>JABFPD010000036.1:0-19164 GCA_022817545.1 Cremastobaeus sp. ZL-2020 | reverse complement strand
CAACGCCCCTGCTGCGAACGCGTCAGCCCGAACTGAAACACCAATGTAATCGTTCTCGTCATGATCTCTTGTAATTCTACGAAACAAGTCTGTCAAACTGCGTTGCAACCAGTCTTGCATCGTTTCTGTGCCGGACGGCGGACCCAACTCTACTTCGAGTTCAATGCCCTCGGTTCTAAATCTACGATAATATTTCCGCGACTCTCGAATAACGTTAAAACTTACATTGTTGATTTCAACGTTTTCGTCACCTTGTTGTTGTTGTTGTTGCGATTCGTTGTGTCCTAGACCAGTAGCAACGGCAACCGCTTGTGGCATAGATTGTTGTTGTTGTTGTTGTTGTTGTTGCACTTCGTTCGAGTCTTGATGAAAATGAAAAAAAATTGATAACCGTTTTTTTCTGTTTCTGAACGCGATAAATGAATATTACCGGAAATAAAAATAAAACTCACAATTGTTGTTGTTGTTGTACGGAGTGACGTACTGTTCAAACAAATGATCCATTCCATCGTTCAGCAAGTGATTATTGTCTGAGAAGAGTTGTGAAACAAAACAAAACAAAACAAAAAATGATCATTTTTTGATTTTTTTTTTTTAATCGCAATGAAAAATTGATTACTATATATACAACTTACAAATTCGATTGAACAAATCCTCCTGATTGTCATCGAAGTAACGCGCAAGAGCTGTTGTGCGAAAAGAAAAAAAAATTAATCAATGTGCGTATTTTTTTTTCTCGCCAAAAGAAAATCGATTTAGAAATTTTCGGGTGCGAAAAGAATACTTCACGGTGACGTTTCGGGGTGCAAAAAGAATACTTCCCTGGTCACGTTTCGGGTGCGAAAAGAATACTTCCCGGTGACGTTTCAGGGTGCAAAAAGATTACTTCCCGGTCACGTTTCGGGTGCAAAAAGAATACTTCCCGTGCAATTTTTCGCTGCGAAGAGGAACATTTCTCGATCAATTTTCTTTGGAGGGTGCGAAGAATCAAACTTCTCGATCGAGTTTCCGAGCGCTGTGTATGTGTGCAGGTGACTCGGCGAAGAGAAAATCGATACGGAAGGATGAATTTTCTCTCTCTCGGAGGAGAGTGGCGGGCGGCGGCGCGCGCGCGCGTGCACGCACGCACGAAGAATAGCAAAAGAAAACTCACTTTCGCGCATCCGATGGCGTCGCATGATCGGCTGCACGACAGGGTGTCTCGTTGCATCGCGACCGATCAACGTTCTGACCACCGCATCCAGCAGCGCGTCTTCGCCGTCGAAGAGTCCCTGTTCGAACGCCCTGGCGATATGCAACAGCGGGGCGTGCTTCAATATCTGTGTTATGTATCCGAGCAGCTCGCGGGCGTCGCGCGCGCTACAGAAATCATCGAAAGAGCTGCTGCTGCTGCTCTCCTGCCGCTGCCGCTGCTGCTGCGAAGAAGAAGAAGAAGAAGAAAAAGGGTGCAACGGAGTTGGTAGATCGTACACGCGGAGGCCGCGGTTGTCTCTCGCTACTACGCTTGCCAGCAACGCTTTCAAACACTTTGTCACGGCGCGTCGATTCATTTTTCTGTACTCTGATTTTCAAACACGTATCACTTCGCAAACTGCGAACGAAAAACTGATTTCGATGCACCGCTTCCGAAACATTTTATACATTTTTCCATATAGATCTCTGTCTCTCTCTTTCGACCAACGTCGAATCTGCTTGGAGAATAGACGCCAGGCTATTATAATTACGTCGCAGATGATTTGGCGTGGGGGACGCGTTTCATTTGATTTTTGTTCAAGAAAAACGTCTCTCCGGTCGAGGTCTGTTCGAACCTGTGCATGCGTGATTCTTCTTCTTGCAACCAATGTGAACCAAAACCGTTGGCTGCTGCTGCTGCTGCTGCTGCTACTACGTCACAGATGGTTTGACGTATGGGGACGCGTTTCGTTCGAATTTTTTCCAGGAAAAACATCATTTCCACGAAAAATCTCTTTCCAGTCGAGACGTGTTCGAACTTGTGCGTGCGTGATTCTTCTTCTTGTAAACAATGCGGACCAAAACCGTTGGCTGCTGCAGCTGCTGCTGCTGCTGCTGCTGCTGCTACTACGACGCAGTTGATTTGACGTTGGGTTACGCATTTCGTTCGAATTTTTTCCAGGAAAAACATTTCCGCGAAAACCCCGGGGGGGCACAGATGAACACATAGTTTTGGGGACAATGATGGAGATGAGAATTTAAAAACGTATAACTCAGGACTCATCGAGTCAGTTTCGTCGCGATCGAATCAACCGAACGACGGTGTGAGCAAGAGGAAAAAAAGTTGTGTGCGCGTGAACATTTTCTTCATAAAGAAAAATGCCAACATATTGTCATCATCCAAACTTTCGATTGGTTTTGTCACTTGTGTACGACTTGATACGAAAATTAGAGCCGGTGAATTATTTTTTACAAAACCCCGAAAAACGAAACTTATTGAATAATTGGAAGAAATTTTCAAACGAGTCGGATAATGTTTCTCGCCTTACGTTTGAAATCATAAACGAATTGAAAAGTACTCCAGCGTGCGAGAGGACAAAACGTCTTGCGTTGATCAACAGAGTGTGGGATTTGAACGAAAAAGAGATCGAACTTGAACTAGCAATTAACCGAATCACGAACTCGTTTACTGCCGACGGCGGTCTTTTGCATTTCCGGTCGGAAATTGAGAACGACTATTTACTCATGATGCAGAACATTGCGTGTGTTTATGATGAAATTTTAAGTGAAGAAAGAGACAGAAAATATAAGAGAGAGAGACAGTGAGATAAAAATGTCAACTCAAAGTAGTGAATCATCGTCAGAGAGTGATTACTATTTATTTCCGAAAACGCGTCTTGTGCTCGCGCGTTTACACGAATGGCTGAGTGACGAATCGTCGATTTCGCATTTTCGGCTGGAACGAAGTAACAATGATATACGTATGTTGAAGAACATTCAGTGTCTTTACAATGAGCTTTTGCGTGAAGAAGAAAAAGAAGAAGAAGACGACAAAAATAAAAGAGAGAGAGAAACAAAAAATGACAAACGTGCGTGAATCGTTAATGAATTTCAATTATCATCCAAAAATACGTCATGCGTTCGCGTGTGTACACGAATGGTTGGGCGACCAGCCGTCGACGCGATTCTTGAAACACCCTGCGTACAAACCATATCTAATGAGAAAACAACTAGTTCGAGAACTTCGTGAAAACATGAGACGAGTTTACACAATTGACGACAAGATACGACAAATTTTCACAAAACTTAAGAGATTAAACAAAGAAGCAGAAGAAGAAGTATCAAAACTGGAATCTGAAAAACTTGATATCGTTGTAAATAAATTACGCAACGATTTGCGGAAACGAATAGATCCTCTTGACAAAATATTAGAGGACATTGCCGAAAAAGAAAATAAGACTAAAGTAACGTACAAAATTTATTACGGATTTGAGGAAACTGAATATTCCAGATCAATGAAGAATATTGACATTGCATACGACGAAATTTTATTCGAAGAAATCGAACATTCTAGAAACGTTTAACCGTTTTTCCTCAGTAACAATAACGAGTGGTGGTGGTGGTGGTGGTAATGGTAGTGATGGTGGGAGAAAATACAAATGTTATAAATACAGCGAGTTTTGGGCATTCGGCGTCAGACTTGCGCCAGAGATTTCAACGCGTGTATTGTCGATTTATAAAAACGACTACTAAAGACAGTGAAAAAGAATTTGTGCGATCGTTGACAGAGCTACGAGACGAAATACAAACGCGTTTGCAATTTTGCAACGAGGAAATAAAGAAACTGAAAAGTGAAATCAAATTAAAAGAAGACATACATCGTATTTGTTTCTCGTTCAAACTATTGGATATTACAAGAAGTGACGAAAACAGAAAAAATGAACGCTAATAACGTGAGTAGATGAATCTATATATTTTTTTGCTAAAAAAAAACCTCAATATAATATTCTATTTTTCTTTTTTTCTTGCTACTGCTACAACAGCGCTCGTTGCCAATAACAACAACAACAACAGCTAATGCCACTGATATTTCCGGCATAGCTGCTTCTGCTGCTGCCGTTACCAGTAACAGTAACACGCCAATGGCTACTATCGCTACCAATGACAAAAGCTTCAATGTGTTACTTCCATCCGTTGCTGGCTGCACCAACTCATCAGCTATCAATTATATAAACGTAAATATAAATAGAAATTAATAATATCAATAATAATGTTACTTTTGAACAAAAAAAAAAAAAAATTTATGATTTGTATATTTGTAGACTAACAATGCTGATGGAAACGCAACAGGTTTACGCACAAGTAACGAAGGAACCAATTTTGAAGCATTAAATAAAAAGGTCTTCTACGAGCAATTTCCTCAAGTCAAATTATACGAATTGACTAAAGGTATGATGTATAATGTTAAATTCATGGAAATGCGCGACACAAAATACGACATGGCAATAATTATACACTTTATAAAAGACGGTGTAAAAGTAACATCATTTTTACCACGACGCTGTGTAAACATATTTCAACAAAATACCAGTTTTTGGAATGAATTGTTAATTGCCATCGAACAAGATTGTTTGTGGTTCAAATATCTCGGCACTGCATTTAACAATGTGGAATTTCACAGAATTACGTCTCGTTAAAAAGAAAACAAAATGAAATATTTAATCATTTTTATAATCGAAAACAACAAAAAAAAATGTATTAATCATGTAATGTATCGTTTGATATTGAAATAATAATAAAAAAAATGTAATCATTCATAAAAATGTGTTCATATTGTAATAAATAAGAAAAAGGGGGAAAAAGAGAATCAAATTTTTCGGGTTAATTTTTTGTATTCTTTCATCATTACTACATATTTTCTTTTGCGATGTCACTTTTGTCGATCCAACTATTATGCGAGTCGTCAAAACCAAGCCATTTAACGAATAATTTTGATTTACGACGTTTTATAATCTTTTCCACGAGATACACGTTCGACTCTTTGGTCTTTAACATTTCCTCTTCGTAGAAACTTCCTTTGATGGGCGCGTCCTGATAATCTTTCAAATGATACGTAACGGGATCCGTGTTATTCTTTCCGGGGTCAGTCACACGCGTCACTGTAAACACCTCCGTGGACCAGTTAGGCGTGTAACCTTTTTCGAAGATACTTTTAAATTTACTTATACGAACTGTATCACCGACCGCGAATTTATTTTTCCTCTTTTTCTTTCGTGAAAGATCTTTATTGTTTGTGAAATTTTTCGCAGCGTAAACACGTTTGTATAACATTTTTGCATTCTTCGTGTTCACCTCTTTCGGCTTCATGCCAATCGTTCGATGCTTCGTATTGTTATAATCGGAAATTATATCATCGATTATATCCAACCATTTGTATTTTCCGCGTAACGTAAAGTTTCGGTACAGGCGTTCCAGAATCGTACGGTTCAAACGTTCAACGATCGATGCTTTTAAATTACTATACGTCGAGTACATATGTATGCTGTACTGACGCATTAAATTTTCGAAAGACGCATTGTAAAATTCACGACCCCTGTCAACGTGTAATTTTTTCGGCAACTGACGATTATTCTGCTGTTGCTGCTGCTGCTGCTGAAGAACGGATTTCATAGCCTCAGTCACATCTTTTGCATTTTTACTCTTTACAGGAACCGCCCAAGCGTATTTTGAAAATATATCGATGATCATCAATAAATATTTATAGCCTTTGTTCTGATTGGCGTATTTTTGCAAGTCAATCAAATCCGCTTGCCAAATTTCATTCAAATCGCGAATGTCCACTCTTCGGCGACTATAATTACGTCGAGCCGGTTTATGCAACTCTTTAACTATTTTCTCCATTATAATAATAATAATAATAATAATAATACATGTGTACAACAATCTTTGTTCACTTCTCTAATACAAATGATAAAATTCGATGAATAAATACGAACTTATACCTTAATTTAAAATTTTTTTCATTGTTATACTTTTTTTTATTTACGCTTGTTAAATCCGCTAATCCTTTGTTCAATCTGTTAATTGATAATCCGTATCCTATCAGCGATCGATTCAAACGGTCAACAGCCTCGTTTAACATACTCAATTTCATATCTATACCCTCTATGCCTAATTTTGCGATTTTTTCTCGCAACTGTTTCAACGTAACAGCGTCTGCGAGGTCCACGCCATCGGCGACGTGATTCAGGCGATGGTTTCTCATATCGTAATTTCCGTCATTTGACAAATGAAAACCTTCACCCGGTGGCCCTCTTCTTACACCGCCTACGATAGAACCCCCCGCTGTTTTCACAAGAGAGCGTCCAAACACGTCGATACTCATTTTAGAAATGACATTTTTTCTCCGCGAACTAAATCTTTTATTTCAATGAATTATGTCGGCTTCGCGTAGCTCTTCAAGAATTGACATAATCTCGTTTGAATGGCCAGTGTTCCCTGCTCCGCGCGACGCGATCAATAATCTTAGTCGGTTGACTAGCTCGTTCGGATCGTCCCAGTATACATAGTCAACGAATGTCGAAGATCTATTGTTACGCTGCAGCATGTATCGCGGTAGCAATCCTACGCCGCTTTTGGTAACAGCGCTCGACGAGTCTTGGTCGAGTAAATTCTTGATCGTATTCTTAAACTTTAGTTCCTTCTCCCTGAGTTCGCCATCGGCCGAATAATACTTTCGATGCGCGTTCGTATTCAATATAATTTCCGTATACAATTTGTTATCTTTTTGCGTGACCAAATTTTTGTCAGGATTTATTTTAAACATCAATTCTAGCAATCCTTTCGTTGGTGTGTACGTTCGATTAGCGATATTTATTTGATTTCCAGTGAAATCGACCGCTTTATCGCCGATCCAATATTCTCCTTTTTTTAATAATCGAACGCCTGTTTTAGTGTCGTATTTTTTATTATTTCTCCGTAATTGTCCGATGTATTGTTTAATCATGCTTGTCGGATGCTCTTGTTCTTGTCTCTTTCTTTTCTTCGTACTACTATTACCATTGAAATCATCATCTTCGCCGTTGCTGTTAATTTTTTTTGTTTCTTTTATATCACTTATCGCATAGACTGGAGTTCGCGGACTCGTTATTTTTTTTTTGTCGCTGTTGCAGACACAGACGGTGTCGCGGCTGTGAATTTCGATTTGTTATTATCCTCGTAATTTTCGGTTGAAAAATTCAATGACTTTCTAGCCGAGAGAACGCGTTCTGGCTCTTCTTTATCATAATCATCGTTTCCGTTCATCGCATAATCGTCTTCGTATTCGCCTTCTTGCGGAATACTCTCGTTATTGTCGAATGCCGTTCGAAATGTTTGGTCAAAATAATTATCATCATCAGCTGCTGCTGCTTCTTCTTCTTTTTTTATTTTCGCGTCATATTTTCTCTTCTTCTTTCTCTTCTTCTTTTGCTGTTGCTCTTCAGTCAATGTGATCAATTTTTCCAATGGATATACAATCGGTTTTAAAGTTTCCTTCGCTGCTTGCTCGTTCAATAATTTATTTCCTTTAATTTGTCGATATTTTTTTCTAATAGCATTACTTATTTCCGCTATATGAGACAATTCTTGTCTCTTTCGCTTTAATTCGCTCATAATGTCAACACTACGTTCCCACTTTTTAAAGCAATAATAATAGCAATAATAAGACTTTTAGTCATAGGAGTAGTCATTTACGTTGTCAAATGAAAACTGATTAAAATTAACTATCAAAGTCAGCTTTTATATACTAATGAAACAGTCAAATCCTTTTCTGTATCTTCCGCAACGCAAATCGGAATCCTTATCGATAACAACAAATCCGTATCTATCACTATTCCAACAGTATTGACATAACTTTTTGAACTTCTCAAACGACATATCCGTATTTACGTGATCTTGGTACACGTGTCGAAGATTCTGATCGTCCTGTTTAAATAGAACAATAAAATTGGCATTGTCCCGTATCAAATGCTTTGGAATTCTCGTATATGATTGACACAGATAAAAACTATCAACTAACTTATGTCGTCCCATGCAAAAATACGAACGAATATGATCTTGTTTTTCGCACGCGACATCATCAAAAATCATCAAACTGTTCGATTTGGCTTCATCAGGTTTAATAACCTGTTCATGATCATTAAATGAGTGATACTGAACACCTTTGACGGCTGATAATAAATCCGACAAAAATTGATATTTCGGCTGTTGCAAAGATTTCGAGTAGATGTAAACATTTTCGAAACGCAAACCATTCGGATTTATTATCAGGGCAAACAAGGCATTCGTTTTTCCACAATTACTCGGTCCGGCAAAAATAGCTCTTACGCTACTCGGTAGCAAATTTCCGTGTCTCTTGAAACGAACAGATTTCGTGTACTTGGAATCACGCGGAATAACGTAATCAAAATTTTCCACGGGTATTTGTTGACGTTGATGATTTAACTTCATTTTTTTTGTCTTTCGTCATTGATGATTGTATACTGATGACTGATAAAAACCTATAAATATCAATCGTTTTATTGCAAACGATTCAGTTCATTTCTTGAGATTGCGATGATAACTTATCACTGTCATCATCGCTACTGCCGTCGTAATAGACTTTTTCACCGTAGTGGCGACGGATTACTAAATAAAATTATCAATAATTTACCAATCGAACTTCATATTCCCGGTGGTTATCAATACTGCGGTCCGGGAACTAAATTGACCGCTAGATTGGCTCGCGGTGACCCGGGAATCAACCCTTTAGACGCCGCGTGCAAAGAGCACGATATAGCTTACTCCAAAAATCGCGAAAATCTCGCGGCTCGTCACGAGGCTGACAGAATCTTATCCGAGAAAGCGCGACATCGCGTGTTCGCCAGAGACTCGAGTATCGGTGAAAAAATTGCTTCCTGGTCTGTTGCGAACATCATTGACGCGAAAAGAAAAATGGGAATGAGTTTGCGTACCGCACGTAGGTTGCGAAAGAAGAAGAAGAACAAGAAAAACTCGACGAAAACAAAACGAAAATTTGGTATGAATTTATTCGGTACAATCAAGTCTTCGAGTTACCGCGGGAGAAAGAAGATGAAATCAAAGAAACATAAGAAATCGTCCTCGAAGAGGTACGGAAAAAATAAAAGGAAGGTCAGTTTACGCGCTATCGTAGACGCAGCGAAAAAATCGATGAAATCAAATCACAACAATAAAATCAGTCCAATAAAAGCGGCACTTCGAGGAGCACGCACAGCCTTACGCAAGATAGGTGGTCGGAAAAACATTCGGCTGCCACGACTTCTTCCCATTCCGACAAAAATCGGCGGCATTATTCCGTTCTTAGTCCCCTTGTTTGCTGGCCTATCGGCCGTAGGGGGGCTGGCCGGCGGCATTGCAGGTGTCACCAAAGCAGTGAATGACGCTGCGGCGGCTAAAAAAGAACTCAGCGAAAGCGTACGTCACAATCGATCGATGGAAGCAATAGCGTTGGGAAAAGGTTTACATTTAAAATCGTACAGAAAAGGCCTTGGTCTGTATCTCACACCGTGGCAATATTATATACATCGCCAACAGCAACAACAACAACATGAGGATCAGCAAAAAAACTAATCACACAGCTACCGAATCGAGCGCTGACTGACTTCGATTTAATGAAATACGCTCGGCAAATGAAAATACCACATTTTCGTGGTGTTTATATGCGCGATACTCTTCCGTCGGGAGGTCCACGCGTCAAAGAAGCAGCGATCGTTAACTTGGACGAAAATCAAGGTCCCGGGACGCATTGGGTCGCATATCGAAAGAACGGCAACAGAATTACTTATTTCGATAGTTTCGGAAATCTGCGGCCGCCGTTGGAACTCGTTAATTATTTCGGAAACGGTAGCGTTATTGCTTACAATCACGATCGCTATCAAAATTACGATACATTCGTGTGCGGACATTTGTGTTTAAAATTTTTATCAGACTTTCCTATAAAACGTCGCACAACCTAGATGTACGGTTCAGTCATTTTTTGAAATTACAATGGATTCCTTTACGCTCACGCTCAATGGTACGCACTCCATACTCGAAGCTTTTTACTATCCTCCGATTGAACTTTCACCGGATAAACAATATAGTCTTGGATTGGTCGAATTATTAACCTTTAATTCGATTCCTAATATCGAGCCCGGTAGAAACAAGATAATATTCGGTAACGATGAGGAATTGACAATACCTACAGGAACTTACGAAACTCGGAGACATTGAGGACTATTTACATAATAAAAAATAATATAATATCACCTTAAAAGCGAATAACAATACCTTAAGGTGCACGATGCGTTCAGACCGTTCAATTTATTTCAACAAAACTGACAGTATCGCTCCGATACTTGGATTCAAACCCGACTACATGTATTTACAAAACATAACGCACGAATCAAAATTACCGGTTCAAGTTCTAAAAGTCAATGCTATTCGTGTCGAATGCAACATTACATCCGGTGCGTTCATCAATGACAAACTAGTGCACACGGTGCATGAATTTTTTCCCACAGTTCCACCAGGATTTAAGATCATAGAAGTACCGTCCCATGTCATTTATCTACCGGTCATTGTACGGTCTATAAGTCATTTACAAATTAGATTAATCGATCAAAACGGTGATTTAATTAATTTTCGCGGAGAAACTATAACCATTAGATTACACGTAAAAGTAGTATAACTGACAAAAAAAAAAATGGGTCTAATTTTTAACAATAGGGAACGTCAGTATACAAACTATAAAAGTATACAGCAATTGACACGTCACGCTAGTTCAAGACCAACATTGAAACCGTTAACAATACGCAACCGAAAATTTTTAAAACAATTGGGTTTGCGATTAAAAAAAAAAAATAGTCAGCGTTATTTACAACAACAATAAAAAAAAAATGTCTGACATTCTAAGAATCAGTGCACCGGTAATGTTCGACGATACATTATCGGCATACGAAATTCACACGCATCTTCCTTACAACTTGACAAATTACAATAACGGAGACGAGATACGAATCGTTGTTCAAAATCAAGACGTTTGCCTACTTCCGAGCAAAAGTTCTCTACATATTTGCGGAAGATTGGTCAAAGCAGCGGATAACAATATCGCCGCCGAACGTACTAATCTTGTGAACAATGCGATATGTCATATGTTTCGCGAAATGCGTTACGAGATCAATGGTGTTGAAATTGATCAAAGCAAAAATGTCGGCATCACTAGCTTGATGAAAAATCTTATGTCAACGACACCTTCGCATGTTAACATAATGGAAAATTCTGGCTGGAATGGCATCGAGGAAACTAATAACCTTACCAATGATCAAGGATTTTTTGAAGCGAATATACCACTCGCACAGATATTTGGTTTCGCAGAGGATTATCAAAAAATTATCGTCAATGTTAAACACGAGCTCGTTCTGATCAGAGCCGATAATGATAACAATGCCGTTAAACAGACAGGCGAAGTAGAAGATTTTAAAGTACTTCTAACAAAAATAGAATGGTTAATACCTTATGTAAAATTATCAGACAGAAATAAAATTAAACTACTAGATCACGTGGCAAAAGATTCACCAATCTCTATGAGTTTTCGTTCGTGGGATTTGTACGAATATCCGTTACTTCCTGCATCGAAAAAACACGTCTGGGTTGTCAAATCGTCAACGCAATTGGAAAAACCAAGATTCATAATTTTAGGGTTACAAACTAATAGAAAAAATAATCTAAACAATGCAAGTCAATTCGATAATTGTTCCGTTCAAAATGTAAAAGTCTTTTTAAACGAACAATCTTTTCCCTACGGTAGCATGAATATCGATTTTGCGAAGTCACAGTTTGCCAACGTGTACGAAATGTATAGTAACTTTCAAAATGTTTACTACGACAAAACTGCAAAACCATTATTAACAAAACGACAATTTTCCACAAATGCACCCATCTTTGTTATCGACTGCTCGAAGCAAAACGAATCGCTGAAATCGGGTCCAGTTGATATTCGACTGGAAATCGAAGCAGTCGAAAATTTTCCAAATAATACGGCCGCTTATTGCTTAATTATTCACGATCGTATCGTCGAGTACACTCCACTCAGTAATATCGTACACAAATTCTAAAAAGAACAATAATAATATTATTATGGAGTACATCGTTGATGTGCAAGGCTTTCAAGCACCGAAACACAAATTTATCGTTAAAGAAATCGCAACAATCTGCATACAAGATTCATTTTATGTATGCCATACTTTTACTGCGCCGTACGATTGGATGGTATTGCCAAAAAAATTTCAAATAATAAACGGATGGCTCACACGTAATCATCATGGACTCGACTGGAACGACGGTTATTTACCCTACGATTCATTTTCCGATGTAGCTCAGTCGATGCTTCGAGAAGCTTCTATTGTTTACGTTAAGGGTCGTGAGAAAAAAAATTTTCTCAACAAATACTTAAATCATTGCGTTTTCGTAAATGATTTATTCGACAAGAATTGTCCTTCGATTTACGAATTACCCAATGTTAATAATGGTAATTGCGTATTACATCGTAAAAAAGACAAACAAACTTTTAACTGCGCATTACATAATGTACTTAAACTAAAAATTTGGATACAAAATAATACTTTTGACGTTTAATCGTTTTCATTACTCCTAACATTTAATATAGTATACTATTTAAACTATGTATACGTTATTTTATTATAATAAAAAAATGACACAAAATATGATATTGATATTTTCATTTATTATCAAAAATTAATTTCATATCATTATACGCTAGATGTCACTATTGTAGCTTTAATTATTATATGTTTAAATTCAATAACAACAGTCACTAATTCTCAGTAATCAAAGAATTTTCATTGTAAACATTACATCTGAAAAATGTCTTCTGATAAATACGATAGTTCAAATATTAAGTACCAACGATTCTACAACGAGGACGATGAAAAAGGTTAAAATTGATTTCTCATTCATATTTTATTATAAAATTTATTTTAACATTTATTTTCATATATATTCGTCAGATAAAAAATCTAAATCATCGTTCGATGGTTCGTCGTTTGGCTCGTCTGAAAAAAATAACAAGTCAACCAAGGTCAAATATGAACGGTTCAAAAACGACGGTACGTTCTTTTTCTAACAATACAAACTATTTACTTCGCTACGGTAAAACTTATTCCTAACCTCATATATACGTTCTATTATAGATTAAAAGAAAAATACAAAAAAGTAATGAATAGTCATTGATACTATATCAATGATTATTTATTTTCTAAATCATCACTTTCAATATGAGCGTTGACGTGTTTGGACGTACTCTTGCAAAAAGTTATAGTCCTTTTTTAAAAGGAGCACCGGGTGAAGGTTTTCTCCTTACAAAGGATGGACACTATGATATTCAACGTAAAAGATTAACCAATATTTCTGATAGTATTGACGAAAATGATGCAATTAATTTGAAAATGTTAAACAATGATATTCAAATGTTACGTGATGAGATAAATGATTGGCGAGAAAGAATTAGACAAGATATTTATAACGATAATAAGAACCGAAACATTATTCCTCTAAGAAATATGATTATACGCAATTGGAATATTGGAAGAAATAAGAAAATGGCTACTATCTCAAAACAATGTTCCATTTAAAGATAAAGAAAAACTTGCCAATTTTCACATATGAATAAGATACATAAATCTATGTGAAAACACTACTTTTTGTCATCCAATACTGCACACGCAGCAGCGATCACCACAGAATATTCTATCGCGTACCCAACGAAAAAATCAATAATCCGCAAGGCCTTCCAAGAAGAGGATTAGCGAAACTTGCTCTGCTCTCTACCGTTATCCGATTCTAACAGCCATTCGGTCCCCCTACGAAAAATCAATAATCCATGCGGACTACACCAACAGTCATCTGCTACGCAGTTTTCCATTCCTTAAATCACCTGCTACGCAACATTCCATTCCTTTACCATACTACAGGTGAATCCTCTTCTGTTGCAACGAGTCGATTATTGATTTTTTTCTCAATGGCGACATTCGTTCTCTAAATACATTCACACACACACACACATACACAAATACATATATACACACATATAAGTAGACACCACTCTGGGCAGGCAGCACGAAGTCATCAGTGCCCCAACCCCCCAATGCCCCAATGCCCCAACCCCCCAGTACCCTCAAATACCCTCCAGGGTACAGTACTAGGGTGCCCCAACACCCCCCTACCCCCACTCCTACCCCCACTGGTGACGTCATCACTGTCTGTCCATAGTGGTACTACTCTACTGACGACGACGTCGGTGAAAGCTCCACCGAGGGACGTTGCCTCCAGTGCCCAACAAAACATCACCAGCGACACATCCACACGGACGTCTTTTCAAGGCCGCCTACCCAACTGAAATTCATTTATCTGCGAAGACTACGACAGATGAAAGGTTACCTTTCATGCGCCTTTGATTTCAAATTAGCTTGGAGACTAAATTATTTTATTTTCATAGTGAAAAGTGTGACAAATTCCCGGCAGAGTGTTTTAATGTAAAAAATTGCGGCATTTTGAATTTTTCTAGATTCAGCGTTTAATTATTTTTATTTAACAGTGTTCCGGTAATTTCTCACTTATGAGCCTTTGATTTCTAGTTAACTTGGATCCTGAAGGATTTTATTTTCATAGTGAAATGAGTGAGAAATTTCCGCCCGGATGTTTTATTTTAAAAAAATGCGTCTTCTTGAAATTTACTACATTTAGATTTTAATTATTTCTATTTGATTTTTTACGGTAATTTCTCACTTATGAGTATTTGATTTCAAGTTACCTTGAAGCCTGAAGGATTTTATTTTCATAGTGAATGAGTGAGAATTTCCCGCCCGGATGTTTTAATTTAAAAAAATGCGCCTTCTTGAAATCTTCTACATTTAGAGTTTAATTATTTCTATTTAATTATCTTCCAGTAATTTCTCAATTATGAGTCTTTGATTTTAAGTTAACTTGGAGCCCGAAGAATTTTATTTTCACAGTGAAAAGAGTGAGAAATTCCCGGCAGGGTGTTTTAATTAAAAAAAAGGCACCACCTTGAAATTTTCTACATTCAGAGTTTAATTATTTTTATTGAACAGTCTTCCGATAATTTTTGACTTATGAGTCTTTGATTTCAAGACAATTTGGAGCCCGAAGAAATTTATTTTCATATTTCAAAGTGTGAAAACTTCCCGGCTGCCTGTTTTAATTAGAAAAAGGACATCTTGTAATTATCTTGATTCAGAATTTTATTTTCATAGTGAAACGAGTGAGAAATTCCCGGCAGGGTGTTTTAATTTAAAAGAATGCGCCATCTTGAAATTTTCTAGATTCAGAGTTTAATTAGTTTTATTTAATTGTCTTCCGGTAATTTCTCACTTATGAGTCTTTGATTTTAAGTTAACTTGGAACCTATAGAATTTTATTTTCATAGTGAAAAGAGTGAGATATTCCCGGCTGGGTGTATTAATTAAAAATATGCGGCATGTTGAATTTTTCTAGATTTCGAGTATACTTTTTTAGGGAAATTTTAATTTCTCTATTGCTCCCGCTATTATTCCCGCACCCCCCTTCCTCTATAGATCTTTACAACAGTTATATGTATATATATATACATGTACATATATATAGTACATTAAGATTCAATTTTTTTTAATCAAATTGGGTGTGAGAAATAAAAAAAATCGTTACGGAAATAAATTATGCTTTAAATAAATTATACCCAAAATGCGTTTTTCTTCTTGCTAATTAACGGCTGTATAAAAAATCCAAATTTTCAAATTGTGAATACTATATGTATTTTTTTTGAAAATAGTGACCTACCGCACATATTAATATTTTTCAAAATTGTTTATTTTATTTTAATATTATTATAAACTTAATGCATTGATCCAATAGAACAAGAATATGAAAAAATGCGTTCACGTACAGAAATTCCACCATTTTTACAATTTTTTGTTGAATTATCAAAATATAAAAGTTTTATTTCTATTGCATATCAAAATGTTCAATCGTTACATGCGCACATTGATGATTTAAGAAATATTTACATTTTAATGGATATTGATATATTGTTATTATGTGAAACTCACACCATAGCTTCTGATATTTTAGATTTACCTTCATTCAATATTTTATTACGTTCAGACTGCGATCCAATTTCTAGAAAAAATAGAGGACTAATTGTTTAGACAAAAGTGAATGGAAAACCATTCAATATATTCACATCCGAAAAATTTTAAATGTGTACAATACTCATAAATGAAATTCAAATGTTCTTATTTTATTTTTCACCATCATTATTCTATATTCAAATTTATAATCATGTAACAAATTATATACTATCAAATAGACAACAATTGAAAATTCTCATTTTTGGTGATTTTAACATTGATTTCAAATCATCAAATGGTATAAGTTTCTTAAATAAATTATATGAACGTATTAACATATCAAATATAATATAACCCGGTGAATCGCCCGCTGCGGTAACACGTGGCGAGTCGTCCCGGGTATTCGCTTTCACGCGCTGCTTTGAGGCAAGCTCGCCGTGGCCGTCTTCACGGACGGCCGTTGGCAAGGACCTCGTCGGTGATCCGCACCTTCGGGGCGGCTCGAGCCCGATCGCCTCGTCGCTCACCTTGAGGTTGCAGTGTCGTCGCTATTGCTGACACCGCCGTATATCTTGGAGGATCACGGTGTTGAGCGCCCTTGTGGAACTCCGCCGTGTTCCGCTAGCCTCTCGTCCGCACGTTGCCGTCGCTATTGCTGACAACGTCGTCCCTCAGTTCGTCGAGCTCCGGTCCGCTTCACCTCGCCTTTGTCCTTCGCTGTTCTCGCTTTTCTCTCCTTGCCTTGCACGTCTCGCCTTGCACGTTTCGCCTTCGCGGTTTTTCCGGCACAGCAACTCTCCACGCGCGGTAACCTCGCCACACTCTCGCTTTCGCGCGCCTAAACTCCGTTCGTTCGCTCTCGTGATACTTCGGCCTGCTTCGCCAGCTCGCTGACTTAGCGGCCGAAATCACGTACGCGACCGTATGAATGAGGCCGTAGGGCGGCATTTACAAATGACAAGTTGCCTTGTCACAATAAGTAATGAATTTACAACTAAAAAATTTACAGAATTTGATGCAATATTTTCAAATTGTTGTTCGCATGATAATTTTGTTTATTATACACCATATTTTTATCATTTTTGTTTAATTACTAAAATTCAACGAAATTTATTTCATCTTTAATCTCAATTGTTTATCATTCATCTTTATTCAATCCTGTTACTACGTTTTCTCTGTGTTTTTCATATCTCATCTAAAGTTTATACAATATTTATATATTTTCCAATCTACCTGGTGAATCCTCAACGATTTCTTTTCCCGGTGGCTTCAAGTAATTTATTTATCCTATTATTTTTTGTTAAAACAATGAATGCATTTACAATTAATTCTCTTGTTCCTAAAGGCTGCATTAAATTGAATGACCGCATTCCTGAATTATCTACTGAAATAATTCGTAATTCCTTAGTTCAATTAATACATTATTTAACCCCAAGTTGTTTTTTTGTTAATATTTTAGATGAAAATTATGAAGTTTTTCATTATTTCAAAACTTTTTCGGATTTTTATAATTATGAACATAAGAGTTTAATAATGCCTTACATTTGCATGATTCCTGGGATGTATTGTGCTTATCGCGATATCGAAATTCGTAATTAGCACAGAGGAAAACTAATTAACATACCTACTAATATTTCAGATCAGATTCTAATAGAATCAATTGATACAGGAAAAATTATTTCCAAAAATCTTGATAATATTTATTTCTTATTAAACATTGCTAAGAATCTTCCGAAACAAGCTATTCATTGCAGAATACATAATATTTCTCCTTAGAATAATAAAAATTGGAGTATTGAATCTGTAAATCATTTTACTAATTTATTTCAACAATATCACTGTTTCAAAATACAATTAAAAAAATGTATAAATGATAATATTTTTACATGTGATATAAATAATTATGTAAATAATTCCTCTTTACGAAATGAATTATTACGAGAAAATTATGCTCGTTCAACTATCCACTCTTCATATTATCCTACTGCATGATTTATTTTCATTTTGTTTGAATTTATATCAAAATTGATATAATTATAATGATATATTTGTCTAAATTTGACTTCCGTTTTTATCATATCTATAAACTGCGTTAATCGCTGATATGTTTACTTATTTATTCACAGATAAATTTACTGCGTCAATCGCTGATTTATTTTTTTCCATTCACCATTTTCTGCGTCAACCGCTGCGTTACTTATTTTGATTAGATTTTTTCCCTATTTTTTTTCGAAATTATTCTATGATGTAAATTGTCATATTTCAAAATTAGTTTAGTAAAATTGTCTTTAATTTAAAAATATCATTTTTAAGTTAGAGCTAATTTTATTAAACTACGTGTGGGTTTCGTTACAGGAACCTCCACGCGGTGAAATCTGGGCAATGATTGATAAAGTTGTAAAATAAAATTATTTTACTTCCTTATCAATTAGCTAATACCTGTATTAATTTCTTTCCTTCCAATTAAAATAATAAGACACAATGGATATCAATATTTTAATTTATTACTTTAACATCGTTATTAAATAATACATATTTAAAATTTCCCTCCGTAGGGCTTATAACTGCTAGCAGTTATAACGTGTAACTTTTTTGTAAAAATCTGTATTGCTAATAACGTTCTTTATTTCAGTTATCATATCAAAGCACGCGTCCCGGTAAGATAGAGAGAGACATGCCCGAAAAATTCCCGTGACGCGCGCTCTAGAGGGGGGGTATTGTAACGGATTTCGAATCCGCTACTTGTCCAATTTTGAATCGCGGTGCGCCCTCTACATTTTTCCCCCTACATAAATAACTTGAAAATATAAATATAGTACATTACGTGACAAGGACCGAACAAAGTCTATTGCAGCGAGTGTCAAGTTGACACGAGTTGCATTAGACTTTGTTCGGTCCTTTTTGCGTAAGGTATTTTTTGTCACGAGTGCACTGAAATCTCTGTTATTTAAGGTTATAATATTGTCGGTCTCTCAGAGTAACACAATGTATGTTGCAGAACTCTGACAGAACTAAAACAACATTGTGA
>JABFPD010000035.1:0-19345 GCA_022817545.1 Cremastobaeus sp. ZL-2020 | reverse complement strand
AAGTCTGCAACAGAGGTGTCGGAATTTCAAAACTTGTAATAAACTTGATTCAATCATCAATAACGGATTTGTTTAAACAACAATGAACTGTAACTGTCTCCACAATGTTAGCAAACGGAAATTTTTGGAAGATACATCTTTGTTTAAAGGGTGTTACAAATCTTATTCTATAATGAATTATTAATCATTTAGAATTTTTAAAATTCCACGCAACAATTAGTGTATAATATGACACGAGGAATTTTTGACATTTTTTTGAAAAACATAGGATCGGAAACCGCAATTGTTGATAATACATAGAATATATTAAATATATTAAAAAGCATGATATATAAATGATTTTAAAAATAAAGAAATATTGAAACTTACAGATGCGAACTTATAATGTGGGATAAACCTGAGCAAATGCCAAAAAAGGAATTGTTATCAAAAGTAAAAGGAGTGGATGGAATATTTTGTATACTCTCAGATCAAATAACTGAAGAGGTCTTAGAAAATGCAGGAGCCCAACTGAAGGTTGTTGCCACTATGTCGGTTGGAGTAAATCACTTAGATTTGAATGCTTTGAAGGTCAGGAACATAAAAGTTGGTTACACACCAGGGGTGCTAACAGAGGCTGTGACAGAATTAACGATTGGATTATTACTTGCAACTTCTAGGAGATTATTTGAAGCTCATGACGCTATGTTAAGGTTTTAACGTTAAATTAAGTGTAGAAATTAGAAATATTAAAATTTAAAGTCATCAATAGAAAATGATACATATATACATTAATTAATAATTATAATATTTTGAATTTCAGAGGTGAATGGAAAGGCTGGGAACCAACCTGGATGTGCGGACCCAGATTAAATGGTTCTACTGTAGGAATTGTTGGATTAGGTCGAATTGGAACTAGAATAGCAGAATGTTTGAAATCGTTTAACGTTGCGCGAATTCTTTATACAAGTAGAAGTGAAAAACCTGAAGCAGCTAATTTTGGAGGAATAAAAGTTTCTTTTGATAATTTGCTGGAAGAAAGTGATTTTGTAATTGCAATTGTAGCGTTAACTTCAGAAACTAAAGAAATGTTCAATAAACAAGCATTTGAGAAAATGAAGAAATCTGGCATATTTATCAATGTTAGTCGAGGAGAAGTTGTTCATCAACCGTCATTGATAGAAGCTCTTAAGAATGGAACCATAAGAGCAGCAGGACTGGATGTCATGACTCCAGAACCAATTCCTTTGGATAGTGAATTATTGAAATTGAATAATTGTGGTAAAATGTTTATATTTTCAATTTGTTTATTTATTATTATTTTTTCTTTTGAAAAAATACAGCAAATTTTCTAATAACTGTTTTCAAACATTTCCAGTTGTGTTGCCACATATTGGAAGTGCAGCTACAGAAACGCGAGAGGAGATGGCGAAATTGACAGCAGACAATATCTTGGCAGTACTTTGTGGAAGCCCAGTCAGAATTCCTATGGAATTTATTTTGTAATTTATTATGCAAGTCAGGGAAGGGAATGACATTTAATACTAATTTATTAAGATTTCATTTATTTTGTATATGTAAACAAAAATATAACTCTCAAATACATTTTTTTTACAAATTAAATAATGGATTTTATTATAAAATTGTCCTAAAATTAAAAAATGGTGATAACAATTTTAACAAAAAAATATAAATTCAGAACAAATTCTCTTTAATTTTGTTGTTTCTTCATTTCTATAATTTTGTTAGTTATTAACAAAACTATAACATTATCAGAATAATTTACCGCGATAAAACAATAATTCAAACAAACGGTAATTTCGGGAAGACGGAATCCATCCGAAACGGAAAGCGTTCGAAGTAGGGGAAAAAGGCTTGTTTTCAACGCCAAGTAACGTATTGAATAGTTGTAAATTAGCTTGAATGACTTGTACTTTGTATATTTTGGTATCTTTATCTGTTATTCTGCTGATTTCAGAGTAGAATTTCGAACCACAATACCACACTATATCATTTTTTCCCGCTGGAGCAAAGATGGCTAAACATCATCCGGATTTGATTTTTTGTCGAAAACAACCCGGTGTTGGTGAGTTCATTGCAAAATCTAACCTATATATATATTTAAAATGTTTGTATGTATTTAAAACAATTTTTTTGTCAAAAGTTGGAGTTAGTTGAGTGTATAATTTTTTTTTCTGTGCTCCAAACATAGTACTTTGGTTTGGTTTGTTAAAAATATATGTGTTCATAAACATGTAAATTAGTATAAACTGTTTAAAATATGTTTTTTCGTACTGGTAAAATACTATGAATTAAGAAGCATTGCTGCAATGAGTATATATTCTGCTTTAAAAACGTAATAAAATTGATACAAAGATTGAATGTTAATTATTTGAATTATTTGACAGGAAATTAATTAATTTATTTATTTCAGCTATTGGACGATTGTGTGAAAAATGTGATGGCAAATGTGTGATTTGTGACTCCTATGTAAGACCTTGTACACTAGTAAGAATATGTGATGAATGTAATTATGGTTCTTATCAGGGAAGATGTGTCATTTGTGGAGGACCAGGTGTGTCGGATGCATATTACTGTAAAGAATGCACCATTCAAGAAAAAGATGTAAGTTTTCAAGTTGATTATATATCTGTGGTTATATGGAAAAACCAGTTAACTTCACATTTGAAAATTAAGTTGATGCCATTTTTGCACTTTGTTTTATAGTATTTTTTATTAAAATCAAATCTAATATCAAGTATTACAGAGTTTAAGTGAACAATTTTACAAAGTATATATATATATTTGAATGCATTTTTCTAGAAATGTTTAAAAGTGGAGTTACCTGGTTTTTCTTTATAAGTACAGATATATGAACCTGTACATCAAGAACAAACTTGGTGCAAATGTATTTAACTAATCTCTATGGGTTAGAATTCAATTTGAATACATAAATTCTTTTTGTACTTTTCCAGAGGGATGGTTGTCCGAAAATAGTCAATTTAGGAAGTTCAAAGACTGACTTATTCTATGAACGAAAGAAATATGGATTTAAAAGAAGATGAGCAGATCATTTTGATCATAACTTAAAATATTCTAATGATAGCAAGATCTGTGTAATGCTGTTTTATGAATTGCAATCAAAACTTGCTATTGGAATATACTATTTTAATTGTATTTTCTAGAATATTTTGTGTCAAATGTCAAAATAATCTTAATGATTGCTTCAGAAATGATTTGAATTTGAAGGGAAACCAAAAATTGCTACAGATGAATAAAGTCAATAAAAACACTAGAATTTTTTGTAATTTGTATATTGTTTTAACATGTATATAGAACATTATATTATATATTTTACAAAGATATTTTATAGGTTTAATTTGTTATTGTTCATATTTATTATAACATGTACATATATTTTAAAATTAGTGATAATTATTTGAAATATCAACATTAACCAGAAATAGCTAAAAAATTTCTTAAACTTAATTTGGCGGTTGATTTCATTTTCTGCAAAAAGGAGACATTTTTGTAAATTTCAGTTTTTGTGTATGTGATCTAAGCAAAGCTACATTGCCCTACAAATGGTTACAAATATATTCAAGTGTATTACCGTTTGAAACTTTAATATCATAATTACTTCAATATATTACTATTTATTTATTATATTATACAATATATTATATTTGCTATAACAATAGGCTGTTCTATGCACTAAAGTTGTAAATATCAATTGCTCTTTTCAAAACAATGTGATACAAATTTTAAGATTGAACAATTTTCATTCTTTGCAAAAATTATGGCCTGCCACCAAAATTTGTTTATAGATTCCTATTCTATTCAACAAATTAAATATATTAAAACTTGTTTAGTTGAGTTAGTCAGTTGATGCCCATATTTCAAATAATTAGCAGATTATTTAACATCATACATACAGCTTTACTTAGTAAACTAATATAACTTGGAACTTTCAAATCTAAATTAGCTATCGGCTTTCAACAGCTTATGAACTGAAACATCTAATTTTATTAACGTCCTTACTCTGAATTCAATTTTGTGATTAATGTAATTTTTCATTCCAATTTTGAGTCAAGACAAGATGCTATTGTATAAAGTATATTGCATTGCTTGATAAACCTAATAAACAAAATTATATTTTTAACATAAATTTATTCACTTATTGGTACTTTATCAGGGCTTCTTTAATTATACTATAGATAAGTATTATTCTATACTTATATACCATATACATAAAAATATATATAATTATTATATACAGTTTTACAAAGGTTTACTTATGCAAATGTAAAAAAATGCATATACAGATTTTTTTAATTACATGGAAAACAATCATTTAAGATAAATTGTTGTCTCTCATCTAGACAACATTGAACTTGCTATTGATTTTCCGCTTACTGCAGATTGCAAACTCATCATCGATCCTCTGAAAACGAAAATAAAATTATGTTACTTATGAATTCCTTCAATTAATGAACAGGTTGAACGTAATCAATCAATAAAGATTGAATTTTAATACCTATAGTGAGCTGATGGTAGTGTTTCATAGAAGTACATTAATTGCGCTTTGTGTGAGCCTATTGAAGACAAAAATTCACCCTGCTCTTCCGGGTTATGCCATTGCAGTATATATATACCCACTTCTTGCATTATATGAGTTCCCTAGAAAAATAATTTATTCATTTTAACATTTTTAATGTTATTTATAAAACAAAACTAAACATGTAAATTTTATTTATGATGAATACAAAATTGCAGAAGAAATCCATTTTTTTTTATAAATTGGAAGAAAATGAGTTGAAATTGTAATTTATTGTGATAAAACAAAAGTTTGAAAGCTTCAATTTTAAATTTATTTTTCAATTTTGCAGTGTTTTTTTTCGTTGTGATATTTTGCTTAAGAATTTGGTTGATTAAAATGCTTTACCTGGATACTTTCCCCATCATGGCAAACTATGCTTGGCTCAACTTTGACACAGTTTGCTCCTTCTTTCCACTCTTTGCTATCAGATATTTCGTGATCAAATTGGTGATGACCAGTTACTTCTAGTTTACCTGGAAAAACTTGTCAATTAACTAAATGTTGATTGCGCCGTTGATTAAGTTATCGCGAATAAAATGCATATCGTTCGCATCAAACATTACACCAGAAATAACGAGAAGATAATTTCTCAGTAATTTCCAGTGTTCATTATTCCAAAGTCTCAGTCTCATGCAGTATAATACCGCAGCGACGAAAAAGTACCTGTATGCACAATCACATCCTCGTCATCTCCATCGACCTTAGATTTATGTAACACGGTGAATATCACGTTGTGTCGCATTACATCAAAATCCCAAGTCAACACTGCGCCTGGATCATTGGATCTGATGATGACGTTATGTACTTGGCCGCGGCCTAAACTAATCGAGTGATATAAACTATGCTCGTGTTCACAGGAAGCACCTTCCAGGTCCGCTTTGTACAAGTTTTTTGGCACAACTCTTCCCTCCAGGATGCAAGTCTAAAGCACACAAAGCACAATTAATAACCAGCATAAAAAAGAGCTCCTTTTTACTTTGAAAAACAAAACAAACAAAATGATCCTTGAAGACATTCACACAAACATTTGCAGAAACAACATTGTTTAATTGCATGAAACTACTTGAGCAATTTGACAAGCTATAAATTTCAACAAAATCATAATAAATGATTAGGCCATTTTTATGTTGACTAACTTGGTATATGTAAGACAATGAAAATCAAGTTCTGTAGACGGATTTAATGCTAGTAAATGTATACAATGTTTTATTCATTATTTCCTAGTCTCAATAAAATAATCATCTTTTCAACGTGAAATAAACGAGTCGGTGTTTTTATATGCCTGTTTGTTCGATTTAGTTTTGGAAACGAATGTAATTGCACGCGTCTCTGATTAAAATTTGTTTATTCAAAGGGGAAGGAAGCTACGTTATTTAGAACTTTAGAACTATTTAGAAAAAAGTGTTTTACATCGCTTCTTTTTTTTTAGTATATTAATATTTAAATATTCTTTTTCAGATTTAATGTGTTACTAAGGTTTCGATACAATATTCATTGAGATATCGATACAAGTATTATTTATGAATGAAAATGGAATAAGCAGTAAAATGATGGCCTTCGAGGCCACCTGAGATGGCACATTGTGTTTAATCAATCCCAGAAACTGTGACATTCAAACTAGTAATGCAAATGTGCAGAAAAACCAAAACATGTTAGCCTTACGTCGTTAGGATCTTCAAAAATGTAAAAATGTTGAGGTATCGTAGCATGCGATTTTCCTATTAGTAAAAAAAAACAACTTACAATAGATGCATCGTCAAAAAGTACATAGGTGGCAAAGCCTTGCAAAACAGAAGTTTGCAACATTTGCGTAAGAAGAAAAGCACCAAACCATACGACTGAGAAAGAGTGCAAGCAAATTAAAACAATGCTTTACCTCGGCCGGGCCACCTAGAAAGTCTGGAATGAACTCCTGGTCGATGTAGTCGTTCAATCCGCCAGATCCCGGTTCGTGGTAATCCGTTCCGCAGAAGAATATGAATTTATTCCTGGTATTTTCGTCTGTGGAGGAAATGTACTGATGATTAATGCACTTGTGCATTTAAGGAGCAAATTGTTCCGTAGTGGGAAATATTCTTACGTATGAACGTGCTAATAAGGGTCCACAAAATGGGAAAACATCGCGGGGCTCTCATGATAAGTACTCGTCCCATAGTTTCTGGATAGTTCGCTTCGACGATTTCAATGATACGTAGAAGTGCCTGGAAATTAAGATTCAAACATCAATTATCAATTATAAAAACTAGAGTAAATGCAAGCTTTTCATTAAAAACTAAATTCCTCCCAACTTTCCATAATGCTTTCCATAATGCTGCTTAAACGTGTAATTTCAATTCAAAGTAAACTTGGATCTGGTCTGTGTTCATACAGATTCCATATGGGATTTGATACACAGAATTTGATCCCGGTAAGAAAAATTTTTTGCCGACCTTTGTGTTATTAGTCGAGAGTCTTCTCAATTCGGTTGCACCAGCTTATATGAATGAATGCATTATTAATAGATGGAGCCTTACATAATTATCAAGATTCTCATAAGTGTGAATAGTATCTACAACGCTAAATCTTGTAAGTTGATGCAGCCAATTTGCGAAGACTTATAACATATAGGTCGACAATTTAGTGCCAGACTATGAAATGTTTTTCCAGTTTAAAGATGGATTTACTGCTATTTTGAATGTTGCGAAACCCAAACGTTAACCGTTTTCAATTGCGAGGTTTCGGTCTTTCAAAAGGTGGCCAATAGTTTTCATGGAAAATTATACATTTTATTGAAAATAATTAAACATATCAGTGACGTATTCCTTGACTTTTGTAATTATTATACAAAATACTACAAATCAACAGTAACAAATTATATGCATAATTCAAAATTTGTATTTAAATTTTCTATCCACTGCAATGAAATCCAAATTTACATAGTTTCTATCGGCATTTCGGTCATGCAAAACTACGATTAGGAGACTGTATAATTAGTTAATTATTTTGTGCAGATGATAAAATATAATTGTTTCTACTTCTAAAATTATAGTCACTGCATTTATATCTACCAGTCATATATGTCAGAGGCTGAATAAAAATTGTATCAATAAGCTGATTTATAAAATTAAAGTTTCTAAAAATGAAAAATGATGAAAAAGCGATGAAATTATTATCGCGTGTCACAGTTTTCAACATATTGCCATTTGAAAAAGTATAAAATATAAAACTGGCAGATTATCTGTATATCGGTGAAATATATCTGCATTTGTTTTTCATCTTTATTGTTCTACGAATGAAAGTATCTTCAATTAATAATGTATAAATAATGTCCACATATGAACACATATTTATAGAGCATTTATAAGTTGAAAACTTGTACAGAATATATGCACGAATGCAACTCCAAGTAGACTTGCGCATTCACGTAAACGCAAACGGTAAGCATTTGTGTTTTGTACAACTGAAAATAGCAGTAAATCCACCTAAGACTGAATGGATCTCGGAATGACGTTTCAGGTTGGGATTTTAGCGTTCTGTTTATGCATAAGTTTCGCATATATAGAGTTACAGATGGATATTTGCTGAAAGTGTGAGCAATCTTTTTACGCGCACCTTACGTTTTACTCTATTGCATTATTTGTGTAATTGAATATTTCTGAACAGGTCGTGCGGCTCATTATATTTTAAAAGTGAAAAATTACACAATGGTGTTATACCTTGATGCCCGGCCTCCACAAATGACGCATATTTAATCCCTCCAAATCGATAAGCAGTGTCCATTGCGAAATAGGATGTCCGCAGACGCTCGTAGCCTCATCCATTAATAAAAGGCCTTCTTCACAAATGTGTAAAGCCTGTGAAAGTAATTAAAATGGACAACATTTATGAATTAGTAATCAGAGGGATTGAGTTATCCAGCATTATATCCAGCATAGTTCCGAAACTAGGGACACGAAGTTTACATAAATATACGTCATTGAATTACGTTACTTTCGCGTATTTATAACTCAATTGCTTTCAGTGATAACTTTTTTCATTGAACTGCATAATTCCCTTTGTATGAATTTATTTAATTCTAATAAGCGGATTGGTGTCAGCCCGGCCAACGTCAAGTTTCGTGGCCTCAGTGCACTGTCGTCAAGATATCAGAACTATGGAACAGTTCGTTAAGGGACGTACCAATAATAACAACTCGTCCTCTCCAATTGACTTTAATAACCCTTTTACGTCCATTTGGCCAAGTCGCAGAATGTAAAGCGGTCGACCATCTATATATTTGAAAAGAACGTTAACGATTATATTAGTTTGTACAACACTATCAATAATTCTTCCTATGCAAATTGATTTTCAGGCAAATGCCAGTTGGAAGCTCCATTTTGCGCTACGAAACAGGATATGATATGATGAATATCGAGTCTAAAGTTACTCGATATTTTTTTTGTACTCTATGAATATATGTATGAAATCGTTGACCTTTATCGAAATGATGCCAGCCACCGGGAAAGTAATCCTTCACCACTCTGGGTGCCTCGTACTCGTCCAGCAACTTGTCTATTTGATGCTTCTTACGCCAATGAAGGGACTGCGTCAACATTTCGCGTGCTTTTTCGACGGAAAATTCGCGCGCACGCAGAAATCGAAGCAACGTCGCGTCGTTCGGCACAGACGTGCCACGCAATTCCTCCATACTGTGCCGCAGCTGCACTAATTTGCTCTCCTGCATCATATCGAGCTTACCCAAGTACCTCTCGATATAATCTGATGAAAGCTGCATCTCTGAAATCACATCATGTATTCATCAACTTGTGCTCCCAGTAGAATATATTACCTATTTAAGTGAAAAATACCTCGATTACTGGGCAATTTTATCTCAATCGCGCAAGGTTCCTTCACGGGACTCGTATCCTGATTATCTTTAACCAACCTACAACAACATTTGTCGTCATTTGTTTAGGGTGTAAATTATTTTTTAATTAAAGTTTAATTTGTTCTAGTTGTTCTATTCTAGGTAAATAAAGTATACTTACATTTTGATATCTTCGGTTTCGGATTGCGATTCGGAATATGTCCATGGCGCTACATAAGTGATACCTTCATCTTTTAATTCATTGATGAAAAATTCAATGATTTCCTTTCCCTGAAACAATGACAATGAAAACATACAAATTGTTAGTTAAGTTGTAATTCAATTAGGACTTGCAGAAATATTAATATTAATAATCAAAGTTGAAAGAGTGTTGAAAGACCTTAGCTATGTTTTGCGCATATTGTTTCATCGCTAACTTCTCCATCGAGTTTTCGAAGCCGAAAAAATTTTTGATGTCCAAACTGGCCGTCTGCTCGAAACACGTCCATTCTGAGTTCTCTGGATGCACCTGGAAACCGATTCGGAAATTATTCGACCAGTTAATTTTAACGGGCGGACTGTTATACTTATAGAGTGATCGATCACTACTTACGAAATATCTGCACTTTTCTAAAACGGTAACTCTGGTCGAGAAGCTTTCATTGTAAGCTTCGATTTCTAAAATACTATTTTGTCGGTCAAGAACGTTCTTTTGGATAAAATAAACGAAATCGACACCGATGATCTGAAACAACAGATTGCGAATTAAATTTTCATTCGAACTTACTAAGCAAACAGTTTAGGATAAGATAAAAGGAAACGAAACTGGGGTATCGGAAGACGTTTCTGTTTAAAATATACCTTTTTTAAAATATATGGAGCTTCGACGTTGAGCTTACATCGCCTTTCCGTGGTTCTAACCGCGCCATTCTGCGATTCCTCGTCTAACAGAACTTCGCAGCCCACAAATACTGGTATTTGGGGACATGTTGGAAATCGCCGCTCGTATGCCTGTTTCAATAAGACCAAGTTTCATGAGTTTGTGCGCTTTGCAGACACGACACATTTTATCTTTCCCAGAACAAATAGGACAAACAATTTCGATTCTAAAAATATCACCTGCATTTTCATGTTAAAAAAGACAACATTTTTTCCAACCAACGTGACGACGTTTAGCCGTTTCAGTAGAGCGCTTCCCTTTTGCTCAATTTCATCACAGGAAACTCGACGAATTCACTCGTCTTTGTCGTAGACTTTCCTTAACATCTAATATAAGGAGCGTGAATCACGTAAGGTATATTTTTTATTTTCGCAGTAACATTTTTTCACCGTAATAAAACGACAACTGACCCGATTGCACAACTTTTCATATTTTCCAATACGAGAGCAGTTCATATAGGATTAATTGCAATATCAAGCTGTTCATTCTCGAATCGCATCCAAACAAACTTTTAGTTAAAGCTTTTTCTCCGCCGCAATTCTCAATGGCAATTTTTTTTGTAATGCTACAACCGAGTCGAAGCAGTCTTTTTCACTTGCTATATATTTTTTCGTTTTTTTTGCCGTTAAAAATTCAACTGCTAATCATTTATACTTGCTTTCATTAGTTTTCCAAATTTATATAATTAAAAGCGCACTGAAAAAAGCACATCATAAAATACAAGTAATAATCGAGGTAATTTAACGAGTTATTGTAATTTTACCTCTATTAACTATGTTAAAATACACGAATCTAGTAAATCCAGTAAAGTAAACGAATCCAGTACTTTTTTACAGTATGGTGTGAATTAATGCAATTGAATGATTATCATATTAATATTATCAATAATTTTTTTTCTTCATACATTGCAAAAAGAAGAGAAAAGAAAAATGTTTATATATTTTTTTTATAAACAAAAGATTTTTCATAAAATAAAAAGGGTTTTTTGGTGTGTTTCAATACTATTACGTGAATATATATACATATACTATTGCAAATGTATAGTATATGGTCAACGAACTGAGATTGACTGTAGTATAACATATTATTGATACTTCCTAATAATGACTGCACACTCGTAATATCTAATCATTGTAATTGTTTGAGTTGGAAACATTTTACAATATTTATAATTGTGAAAACAATTAAACACATATAAAGATAGGAATAAATCAAGTATGCAATTGTTGTTTAACATTAGGAAATTGAGCAGAGACAGTTTTTATCGTTCACAACCCAACAAATTATTTTTACGACAAAATATACCTGCTTTCGTCAATGTTGATCTTTAGACTAATGTTTAAGTTTATAAAAAAACAAGTAGCTTTAACAAGTAGCACAGTTATTTTAACTTTGATGTATACGTGAATGAATTTAAAACGTTGATTTAATGTTACATATTTTTAGAAATAATCAAAAGTTCAGTCATAACATTAGATAATAAAAATTCAATGAACTTTTCAAATTGATAGTAAAAAGTATTGGTTGTTTCAAGTATAGATTTTTTTCCTCCTTTTGTCTTTACACCTTTGATTATTACACGTTCGAAACATGATCAACGTTGTTTTATGTTTGCGCCTGCGATTATGTAAGTAGAGTTAATTGAAGCAATTTTATTGCTTTCTCAACGTTGCTCAAATAAAAGAAGAAAAAATACATTAATATAACAATTACACAGAAGCCTGGAGAAAAATCGTGACATGAGCAAAATTTATCAGTGGTAAAAAAATGACGCTTTTTTAATTAGAAAAAAGTGCAAATTAAACGAGCGTTTGATTATTTAATGATGAAACGGAACATACAATTACATTAATCACAGAGTTTATGAGTATTTTGAAGTTCGTGAAATAGAAATTACACTTGAGCTTAAAATATTCACCTTGAAAAGCTATTTAATTGTTAATAGAAACGCTATTTTATTTCTATAGTTAGATGTTATGAATGATATGAAGCATCGTTGTTATTACGGCTTAATTATGTTATTTAAAAATCGATGTTTTATTATAATATATAAATCAAATTATTCATTTTTATCACTGCACGGATAATATTGTAATGTATTGTATTGTGTATTGTAATAACAAAAAATGATATTTTTTTAAAAGATATACATAAATAAAAGATTGCCATCGCTAAAAGATTTTTTTATCGTCATTTGTGTTTTTCAGATAATAGCAAAACAGTCGAATTCTTTTGACTTAATTTTTGCCAGTCATATGATAATATTATTATCTTAATTAGTTAAGAACTATATATCATATTATAGTGAATAAATGTCGTTTATTTTTTGTAAATCTACCAAAAATCAAACTATGACGTTTCACCTGAATAAAAATATAATAATAATAATAATGATGATTTTATAATAAAAATTTTGCCTGAATCTACCTACACGCGTACGAGTTCAGGAACTTACCCATCCTGTGCACTGAACATATCATTATTCTCACGAATGTTATGAATTTCAATTACATTTTTATCTGTCATTTTTCTATTAGGCCTATTGAAATAAATTGCACAATAAGCGTTGAAAAACCTATTACTAAATTGTTGTAATATTTAATAGATAATGCTTCATTAATAATAGACATCGGAAATGAATTATAACAAATTAAACTTCCGGAGTTTGCACAAATCCAATCTTTGATCATTACCAGTTAATGATTTGAATAAACTTATTTGTGTTATTGATAACGCCGCATTATGTCGTAGTGCTTATTCAGTTAATTGAATTTCCATTCAGAAGATATTTGCTCTATCCGAATTTATCGTCTTGAAGTTATAAGGTAATTACATAGTATTTACAATCATTAGATTTTTATTTAAATATCTTGTGAATATCTTATTGATAAAACCTTATATAAATAAAATGATAAAGCTTTATTAAATAATAATTTTATGACAAACAGTCTTAATTGCATTAATTGATAACTGTCAGGCACTTGTTTAAAGTAAGTTCCCTGCAGTACAAAAATGGGCATGCAATTGACGATGCAATGAATGCTGAGTCAATGAAATTAAATTATTTTAAATAAAAAATTATGCTCTCGAAATAAAAATATTAATTCTTTCAAGCTTAAAAAGAAATTTGCTTTTGTCTTTAAGGTGAATGGACATTTAAGGACACAAGCTGTATGAGTAATATTTTCCTTAAATGTTATTCAAACACGCATATCTGCAACAATGATTGGTATTTGATATTCACTTTTATTAGTGAATGATCACTGTCTGAGCATTTAGAAAAAATTACCATACAATTGCAATAAGTTGCATTGTTATTAGCTAAGCTGGCCTTTCAAATCTCATAATAGAGGATCTAAAAAAGTATTTATATGAATACTGCATAGATGTTGTTTAATAATAATAATAATAATAATTTTTTTATTAAATTAATTCCAATAAATTTCTGTAACTGAAAACTAATTTTTTGTAATAAAGCAAATGAACCCTGAGTCAAATTGATGTTAGCAATACGGATCAATGATGCAACACTGATAATTTTCAGTTCAATCTACTATATTTCTTGAAATGTCTGTAAAAATGTGCGATAGTAAACACTGAGTGAAAGCAAAAGTTGATTAAAAGTATACTGAAGAGAAGAAAATTAATCAAGTTAATTGAATTAGAGAAAACTATTTGGATTAGAACGTTGGTGAAACATATTACAATTGTAAATCAATGCAATATTAAATAGTTTAATGTCAATGTCATGAGACAGAGATTGTACACTGCAATAAAACACTTGCAGGGCGAAATCAACAGTTCAGACTTGCAGTTCAGACACTTGGAATAAATGAAGAGCATAATTTGTTGATGGCAAAGAATATGCAAATAAATAAGAAGCATTAACGATCACTGTAAATCCATACAAATAAATATGTCATATGATAGAAAGAGAAAGTATCAAATCCTTAATAGGATTGTAATGTGTAATGTTCTATATATGTCTGACTAATGCACACACACTAGCAACTAGAATCATTCCCTTTACATAATTAGTAAACAATGTGAAGTAAAAAATCAATATATCCCGTAACAAAAGTTCAAGCATTTCAAGTAAGTCAAGAATTATCAAATTAGTAAAGAATGAAGTTGTTGCTCGAATACTTTATGATGTAACAGAAAACTATCTTGAGGAAAATTAAAAACTTGTTGATAATTTGATTAATTTTTGTACCAATCAGGAAATCAGGGATCACATTTTTCACGATAAAAAAATGCGTTTTTTGTTAATGTACAAAAGGTCACGACAACTATTTCAGTCTAAACTCTATTTAAATTATTCATAGCAGTCAAAACCAAGGCAATAAAATCTAAATAGTGGCAGAGTTGCTTCCATAAATAAAAAGATAAATTGAAATGCTAATTTGGAGCAATCACGTGAAAAATGTGTTTTCTCCAGATACGTTTCTTAGAACAAATGTTCTTGTTCAAAGTCCCCAATGCTAAAATTTTAGTCAACTATGCTTCTGATTACAAATAAATTGGTTATTAGGTTTCATGAAAATACATTGCATAATCTGCATTTGTTTTCTTTTCCATCGCAAATTGGCATGTGTCACATTAATGATGAAAAGCAAACAAAATTAATTCCCATCAATTGGCTCTAATGTGTTCTAATATATGGAAGATAATAAACAATTTTTTGTTTTTAGGCCAACGATAAGGTTTTGTATGCATGTAAATGAATCATTTTGCTCAATTTTCAAGCATAATTTCATACAACATATCTTTAATAATTAGTGTGTTGTGCTCATAAGTAAGGACAGGCATAAATATAATTATTATACTTATATTTACACATGTTGCATTTGTAAACTATATTGCCATGACTTATGTTATTTTTATTTGATTTGTTTTTCAGTGATATTAATTTTTACTTTTTCATGTACAACAAACAAATTAAAAAGCGTTAATTCAAGTACAAATGATACGATTGTGTGTGAAATAAAAAGCAGCATTTGACATTGCAAACATATTACTTGTGTTATTGACAGAGATAATGGTTTTTAAACAAAGACAATGTAAATCACTTATTGTAGTAGTTTGTGTTTAGTTCGAAGGCAGTGAGAAGTCTTGAATGCTGAACATTCAATAACTAATTATATGTTCCAAAAGTCAATAATATTGAAAAAGATAATAATAAATTGAAACAATGAATAACATTAGCTGAGTAGAAATAAAAAAAACGAAGTGTTATAACAGTAAAAAGTTAATTTTACATTCTACACAATTGGAATTGGAAGTTGGAAAAAATGTTGTCGGAATGTTTGACATTTGTTTGAAAATGCTCTGAAAACGGACGATCCTTCAACTGAGAAAAATAGTCGAGCCTCATCTGTCAACAAAGCATGGAAAAGCCTATGAATATTCCAGCTTCCAGCAATCGACTATCCCTTTCGTTGTGCTTGACGCGTTGACGCGGTTGTTTAGTAAGTGAAAATTGAATGAATGAAGCTGAAAAACACACAGGATAATAGGACGAAAAAAGTAAATAGTATTCACCAGCATAACAAGAGCAAAAGGATGTTTGTAAACCCGAACGGGTGACTGGTACTGCTGAACCATGGTGGACGATTGTTGTTTGTGGGTGACTGGCTGCTCCGAACTCCGACGAAAAAATAAAACGATTTTATTTACAGGCGCGTACCGAAATCACGCTCGCGCATATACGCATCAATCCCGAGTCATATACGAGAAACCTAATATGACTGGGACACGCGCGACAGGCAGTGTCTGCTTGACAATTCGACCCGCGAATCAGTTTACGTACAAACAATGTCACTGCCAATGCGTCAACAGCAGCGTATACTGATTAGTGATTACTGTCTTGCGAACTTCAGAGATCATAACACTCAATAGCTGACCGTCAAACCGTTGTTTCATTTCCGAGCGTTGCACGCAGACGAATCTCGAATGTCGAATGCTTTCAAATCTCCTCGAACCAACACTGTTTCAATTAAGTGTCAATAGATGTCGACGTAGAAAATTATAAGAGGGCGCCAGTTACTTACCACCTCCTATAACTATCCTCCGGTTAAGATCATGCTGGATCATGCGCAGAAAGTGCCTGGTCTGTAAAGCGGCATAAATATAAATATATCATTATACCGATTAACTATTTATAGTTAAGTGAAATTATAAATAAGGTCTTTTGTCCTATGATAACACGGTTTTTTATGACATGCGCCGAAAAAGAGAAATACTGGAAGAGTCTAATACGGTCTATTTCAAAAAATTTTTTTTAATCGTTCCGAGATAGACCGTAATTTTAAAACGTAAAATTATGGGTTATTCGGAGTAATTATTATTCCGTGAAATGTGTATTTTCTCGAAAATAAACAGAATCTCCGAATATAATTTTCCTTCGTAAAAACCCAATCATATCTGGGAATGAATGAATAATCCTGAGAATAAATTTTATTTTGTAAAAACCGCATTGGTCCTGGGTATTCGTCGATGAAGGAATTTTGTATTTTCTGTAAAATAACACATAAAATCCTTTTAACTCTCTAATGGAAATTTCATAAGTAGAACATTTGCGATTGCTGCAAAGTTAGCAAAAAATTGATTTTATATATATATTGGCTTCCTGATTATAAAAATAAAAAATTTGATCAATATTATTGTTGAAAGATAATATCGTATAATATTCAATTATGTATTCATTAATAATTTCGACATTACTTTTCAACTATAATATTCATCAAATTTTGATTTTATAATCAAGAAGCCAATGTATATATGAGACTCATTTTTTTCTAACTTTGCAGCAATCACCAATGTTCCAATGAAATTTCCATTAGTGAGTGGACCGGATTTTACGTTTAATTTTACAGAAAATACAAAATTCCTTCACCGACGAATACCCAGGACCAATGCAGTTTTCACAAAATAAAATTTATTCTCAGGATTATCCATTCATTCCCGGATATGATTGGGTTTTTACGAAATAAAATTATATTCGGAGATTCCGTTTATTTTCGAGAAAATACATGTTTCTAAAAAAATATTCCGCAATATCCGTAAATTTACGGATTAAAACAAATTTTCTCAGAATAAAAATGTTTCCGAGTAATCCATAATTTTACGTTTCAAAATTACGGTTTATCTCGGAATATATTTGCGTGATATTTACATCAAATTTGTGTAAATGTGACTATCAGGGCTTCTACAAAAAGTGTCTTAATTTAAGACACCTGTTTTTACAGTAAATACATCAAGAGATGATATTTTTTAATAGTGAAACTGCACGGAAAAAACGAAGCATCAATGACTAATTTATAATTCATCAATAACTGATGTACCAACTAAAATTTCGACTGCGCATCATTGACAGATCATTTTAGTAAAAAATTTTAGTCGATCAATAATTAATAATTAATAAAAACTGGAAATGAACGATTTGTCGACTGAAATTGTTGACTAACATGAAATGATAAACAAATGAAATTTGTGTTAGTACATCAGTTATTGATGTTTTGTTTTTTCCGTGTGTGTTGTATTTGAAAAATTTAGTTAAATAATATTTCATTAAACTGAATAAATAATATTCATTTTATCTTTCATATTAGGATTTAAAAGATACATTTTTCCAAAGCTTAATGGTCCTTTATGAGTATGTATTTGCAGAAAAGTATAATCGTTCGTTTTTTAATTTCATGATACTTACGGTAAGGTATGAAATTTGTTCTCTCGTAGTTGGGGACTTTGTTTATAATATAATAAATAACGTTGTTTTTCAAGAAAACTAAAAAGACATTCATTAAGCAAGCATATAAGTAACATTTGATTCTTTGAAATATAATTTTTTGTTGAAGGATGTAAGCAAACAATGAATTTTTAAATAATCTCCAAAAACATATATATATTATTCATTGTTATTTATGAACAATATTAATTATTAATAATATTGGCCAAAATGTGAAGTATATAATTTTGTGAAGACGATACTTTTAATTGTAAAAGAATATTTATGTCGTTAATAAAAAAAAAGTTAAAAGTAGTCCATACTTTATTTTTGTTTCTAATGTATTTATATTGCACTTTTGACTAATTGAAATGTATGTTGGGAGTCTTTTATCCGTCCATGAAATATGTAGTGTTTATTCAACTAAATGTCAATATCCAAGTTTTCTTTAGTTTAATAAATATAAGCGAGCTAAGATTATTAAATAGTAAGGTATGTACATTTGTTGTTAAATCATATTTCCACAGAAAATATTACGTTAAATTTTCCGTTGTTTTTCATTAAATTAAGGAAAAACTGTTTTAATTGATTTACACATACACCTGAAAATTAATCAACATTTAACGAATTTCTATAATGTTTTGTAAGCCCAACATTTTGATTGTGTAAATATAAATCATTTGTATAAACAAAATTAATAAATGTGTGGATTAGGGGAGAGGCTTACGCTTTGGGACGCATTGTGTCAATTTTTTACACAGTATTTAATGTTCAATTTCTAATGATTACATCCAATTTTTGTTTCTCAATTAAATGTTATTGTTTTTTTATTAAAAAAAGTTGATTTAAAGCACTGAAAATGAACTTTATTTACCTTCAAGAAATGTTGATTTATTTACACGATACGTTTAATACAATTTGTTTACACGAAAAAACTCAAATAATAATAAATAAGAATTACTGTAATATTAGTTACATTTACAAATTTGTTGAATTACAATTGTAATTAAAGAAATAACAAAAAAGTTCTCTCGGCTGTGCCTTGGGACACAACATGGTCGTGTTAGTTCGGACGATCAAGAACCATTGCAAAACAGCGAACTTATTAACCCTTAAGTACTCGCGCATCGGTCTTTTTGCCGTCCGTTTTTGTTTTTTCAATTTTTCATCGTTATTTCAAATGTAAGCAGTACATTTTGCTTAGATGTAAATTAACTTTGATCAATATAGAATCGATTGGTAGTAAGTTTGGTTTAGTTAAATGCAAGTAAT
>JABFPD010000034.1:0-19359 GCA_022817545.1 Cremastobaeus sp. ZL-2020 | reverse complement strand
ATGAGATTGTTATAATCAGAAGAAATTAAATACGGATAGTGATGTTAGCGGAAATATGAGAAATTCAAATAAGCGACATTGAAAATAGCGACATTCAAATAGCGACATTAAAATTAGCAACATTCAAATTAGCGACATTCGAAATAGAGACATTCAAATTAGCGACATTCGAAATAGGAACATTCAAATTAGCGACATTCAAAAATTGAAACATTCATTTTTGCGACATAGATGTATGTAGCCGTATGTAATGTATTTTCAGTCTAATGTGGAATGAAGTATGCAATTACATAAAATCTGTTTCATAACTCGCAAAGTTTTACCTGAAAATATCATAAACGTTGAAAGTTACCAATTTTAATTTGACGTTCTTTTCTGACGGTAAATAATAAATCGATGGGTTAGAACGCAAGATTGTTAACCTTACATTACGATGTAACTTTGTAACTTTACTTGTTAGAAAGTGAAAAAAGTGAAAGAGATGGGAATAAAAAAATTATAATAGTAGTAACAAAGGAGAATTTAACGAACGAAAAATTATATGTCAACTTTCTGTTAAAGATGAAGTCAGATATTAGATACGCAATAGCATGGGTTCGTTATATGTTGTATCCAATGGGTATGTGGCCAATTAAAGGGAATTCCCAAGTAAAAGAAATATTATATCTTATAATTTGTATATCTTTCACGTATTCCGCTTCGTTTTCATTATTCATGAATGTTATGTTACATCTCAAATTTGAAGCAAATGATGTGGACGAAACAATTAAAATGATTGGACCGATGTCCTTTTACGTAATAAATATATTAAAATATACCATGCTACTTGGGCAATTAAAAAATGCGAAGTCTTGCATTGGCCAAATAGAGCACGATTGGAGCGTTGTTACCTCATCTTCGGAAAGACAAGTAATGTTGTCACGAGTAAAACATAGTCGTTATTTTTGTTTCCTTAGTGTGCTTTTCATGTCTTCTGGTGCAATATTTTATGGCTGCTTTATGCCAATGACAACGCTTGTAATGAATTTATTTAAACGTGGAGGATGCATCGATGTCCTTATTTATCCAGTTTATAGTATTATATTTGATGTATGTAATAATTTAACGTTAGCGGTACTGTTTATAAGTCAAAACATAACAATTTATGTCGCATCTAACATTAACAACTGTATGATAAGCATGTCTGTTGTATTTGTTTCACATGCTTGCGCTCAACTAGAGTTGATTTCAATTAATTTGAATTATTTATTAGACAATCAACTAACTAAAATGACATTGAATGATAAACTAATATTTATTTTTAAACTTCACCAAAATACAATGAGGTAAAAAAACAAAGTTTTTAACACTTATGATTGATGATTGGTAGGCACTAACTACAGAAAAAATGCATGTTTTTGCTGAGCACCTTATTTCTCAAATGCATAATTAATTGTTAAGTCAGCGCAAGAAAAAAAATCTATATTCATTTTTTCATTCATCAGGAATTTCCGTAAAAACGGAACCCGGAAGATAAATACCAACAGTTATATATATTCATAATATATATACATAATAAGTGGTCCCGTCTGCAGGGATTTTAATTTTACGACAAATTCCAATATTTTTGTGGAATTAAGTCAAGAGATGTTTAATGAGTTTAAATCCCGATTGGTGCGGCCAGGGGAGGTTGCTTCATACGCCATATTAAAAAAAGCATTTGTAGCTATATCTCAGAACCGATTCATGTTACGAGAATTTTACAACCCTACAGAAAAAATTAGGTAAGATCTGACGTCAGATTTTATGTCCGAATTTGTCAGTAGATTTGATACAAGATCTGACATCAGATCTCATAGCAAATCTGATATTTGATTGGGATGTTTGATTTTATATCAGGTCCAATATAAGATTTGATGCCAGATCTGATATCAAATCTTAATTTTAGATATGATATTAGATCTTACAGTAAATCTGACATCAGATCTGATGTGATATTTTATATCAGATCTATTATCAAATTTGAAATCACGATTTGACATCAGTTTAAATATGTTGAAAAATTGTCCGCCATATTGTTTCTACATTAAATACAATATCTTGCAATCAAAAAAGGTGTACAAATATGAAAATCAATTTTTTAACATTAAGGTGGATTAGGCCTATCGGGGTTTTAAAATTGTGCGTTCTAAAAGAAAATGTTGTAATTTTATACATTTTATTGCAGAATTGCCATAACAGTCGTGTTGATTTATATTCGACAACGTTTTTTTAATCAAAATAATGAGTATTACAAAAAATAAGAAAAAATATTTTTATGGGCATTAGGCTTCTCGTACAGAAACGCTGCTTTTTTACGGTAAACTTTATTTTTTTTAGATATCATTCATTGAAAAAATAACTAACAAGTATTACTTTGTGCATTTAGCATGTCATTGCCGTCCGCAATAAACGCAATAAAGAGGTTACCTATAGAACATTTCTTTTTTTTATGTTTCTTTTTAATGTAATTATTATTATTCAGCCTACACAGTTAGCAGCACTAGCAAATGTCTAGTTATGAATATTTGAGACATCTTGGACATGTGAGAGAAAATTGTACTAACAATGTAAGCGCCATCATAAATAGCACTATGAACTAATAGGCGATAACGCAATTTTGTCGGGAGCGCTCGAATTTTGATGGTGCTTGGTTATGTTGCAAGATGATTTGAAGTTTATGGCATTTGGAATTCCAATTCTTGCAGACACCCAATTTTGTCGACAAAAATGCTCGTTCTTTTACATTGCATGCAACGCCACCATGGTGCCGACACTTTGTCCACTGCTTTCTGTCACAAAAAAATTATAATTTTCATAGGTTCAATGATTTGAGTGAATTTATTAGCTAAATATATGTAAAAAACCAATTTGTCTACAAATTAATATCTCAAAATATTTTTCCACATTTGACAGACCAACTCAAATGCTTCAAATCGGAGCAATTTTCAAGTTATTCGGATGAAAATTGCGACCTGCGCGCCTGAAAAACTAAAAATAATAAAAACGTACTTTTTTAATAAATTAAGATTTTTTATTTAAAAGTTGATAATACTGTTGTACCTGAACATTAATGATATTATTAATAAATTTTATCATTGTATATATATTATCACTCTATTCTAGGTAAAAAATCTGATATATCTGTTATATACTTGCTATTATTATATATAAAAAAATGTGCGGGTTTATACACCGCAGCCTTTCACGGCCATGCAGTGTTTCTGTACCTTTATTTCCTTGCACTTCCCCCTAAAAGTAACAATCTGATGTTAATATATGTCTATTTTATGTATAAATTTATGATGTGTCTATAATAATGAACACGGCGAATACACGGCTTGAAATTATTTAAAAGAATGTTTAACGCACATGTATAAAATAGAATTGTTTACACACAGTTTACCGCGTGTATACACTGAATAAAATATCAAAAATAATTGCAATTTTCAAGTTACCTCTCGACAGAAGCTACTCCAATCCACAATGGTATGGTTGCTAAGGCCCAAATCGTCCTGAAATAGGTAGAATCGTGGCGGCAATATCCATAGCCATTCTGCAATAAATGAAAGGGCTTTTTGGAGTGGCAGATGAACCCTTTCAAACCATGTTCCGGTCTTTGCAATTCTTTTAAACTGGCACTTGATACACGCTTTTTTCTTCTTATTGCCTGTTGGCCCAGGTCGTCTAGCCCAGCAACGAAATTCCAGCGTGTTTTTAATTAAATTTAATTCCGTACCACAACGAGGGCAATCGATTTTTGATTGAACGATCTTTTTTTCTATCAAAAAATCGACGCACTTTTCCTCATCGTGAATCCGGAACAAGAAATCGCACATTGTCAACATTTTTGCTCTTGAGGAAGCATACAACCAGACGTTTTCAAATTGAAAACGTCATTGATTGTTGTTCACACTGTTGCCAACTACATAAGTTTTTCAACAATTACGCAACGTTTAAAACAAAAAGCATTCTTTTCTTGTTGAAAATAAAACTCATGAAAGAAAATTGAAAAATAATTTATATCAACTATATTATTATTATCAAATAAACAGTTGCTCCATTATAATTTTCATGATAATAAATTATAAATATATATTCATAATGAATTTCTGATTTTTTTAATTTTTCGATTTTTTAAAAAAATCAATAACTGAAAATTAAATAATCAAAATGAAAAAATAATAAAATCGAAACTAAAAAATCAGAACAGCAAAATTGAATTTGATTTTTGGATTTGCATTATTTGTTTATAATTTTTTGATACTGATATTTTAATTTTGATTGATCAAAATAGAAATCAAAATCAATATAGGAAGCAAAAGAGAAATTAAAATGAAAAAATAATAACATTAAAAAATGATAAAATCAAAATTAAAAAATCAGAAATACAAAATCAAAATTGATATTCATTTTCAATGTTTGAATTTGATTTGGATTTTTGTTCTTAAACTATATGGTAATTATTTTTTGAATCTGATGTTTCAATTTTGATTTTTCAAACATGTTCAAACTTCGACTTGTGGGATTGTTTTATGTGGTAGAAAAGTTATAAAGAGTGTTAAATATTGGCGCCATTCGCGACTGACGGCGCTGCGGAGCGCCGTTCCGAATCCGCGGTCCGAACTGTCGTGCAACGAAGTCGGACCGCCGCTCAAGCTCTGAAGCGCCGCAACACAGCGTTGCAAGTCAGTTGCGAACTGCGAGGCTCCTCGCACACACCTCAAAGGGACACTGCGCATTACCGCTCCAAACCGCGACTTCTCGCATTGCCACACCGCTCAACTACAACCGCGTTAATTAGGTTCGACCCGAGATTGCGATCAGGCGATCTTGCATATTGCGATCAGGCGATCTTGCATTTGCTACCCAGGTAACCTCGAGTGACAGGGACTTTCCTGGCACGAGAGAGAGAAGACGAGCTGTCGTGTCTCTCTCTCTCTCTCTCACACACATCTTATACTCCATCACCGCTCATTCTACGGTTCTTACTCTGACTCCCCCTTTTTTTGCTTTTAATCTCAACTCTCCGAAATTGTAATAATTTTAGTAATTTGTTTTAAAGTCAACCTTTTCAAGTTTTGTAAATTCCGAGTCGCGTCTTATCAGTTCCATAATTTTTATCTTCAAAACACAACGGCAATAGATTCAATAGCTTTCACTTTCAGTGTATTTATATTCTCAAATTTTAATAGATAAAACTACAATATTATTGTCAAAGAAAACCAGTCTAGGCATTTTTCATTTTTCCACATTCTTTGTACAGCGTATGTTTTGTTACATTGTATGAGAAACATTATTGTATTTCTAAACAAACTAGCCCATTTTTCTTTTACACAATTTTATATCAACGGTTCATCAGCTGCAATTTTACAATAGATTTTCAAATCCAACCTTTTGTTTTTACTAAGCATCTTTTCAACAATACCTTTCAACAACTGTAAACAAACAATATTATGTTTAATAAATAATTGTCATTTTAAACTACACATTGACTTTGAGTGTATTTATTTAATCTCCTGCGACGAATCTGGCTAACCCCTCCTTTCTGACATTTTTCTTGCTATACAGTCCACCAGCTCCAGAAATCAAAAGTCTTCTTTTGACTTCTTAAGATATTTACATAACCGCAATAATTTAACAGTCCTTCGAGCCGGATTTTAAGGAGATTTAAATAAATTACACATTAATTGAGGTTTAACAATAGCAGGTCTACCTGCCACAACCTCAAAATGGCTCAAAATGAGTCAATAAAGGAAACCAAGGCTAGGATCCAAAGGGCCACTAGCCTCATCAATCAAATTCAGCTCCATGGCGAGGAATTCGAGCGTTTAACCAAACGGTTACAACAAACTACTGTGAATTTGACCATCGACTCTCTGTTGGACAAATCATCCAATGCCAACAAGCTGTTTGCTTCTGCACAGACTTCCCACGCGGAGTTGTGTGCATTAATACCACCATCAGAGAGAGCTCCTTATGATTATTTCGCGCAATCATATTGGGAAGGCATAGTGTTTGCGTTCGAACAATTGGAAGATCTGATAACTGGCAAAATCAATGCTGCTTATCAAGTGCGGGAACAAGAGAGGCTAGTCCAGGAAGTAGAGTCATCTATGCATACATCTACGCCGACTCATGGCAACACAACCTCCGCCAATCAGTCACTTTTAGAAAGCTTTCACGCTTTAAGACTACAACCTCTCGAGATACTCACCTTCGATGGCAAGTATGAGTCATGACCCAACTTTCATGACTCATTTAAGACTTCCATACACACCAACCCTACCCTTTCTGCATCTCAAAAGATGCAATACTTGAAGAAGTCGTTGGTAGGCGAGGCCTCTCAGCTGCTTAACGCAATAACGATTTCCGATGCAAACTACTCAGTAGCATGGGAGACGTTAAAGACGCGATATGAGAATAAACGAGTTCTGATCTCGAACTTTCTCAACAAAATATTACTTCTGCCCAGCGTTTCGCAAGACTCCTTGTCGAAGCTACGAGCCATGCATGACACCCTCAAGGTTTCTTTGGATGCCCTCAACAATCTTGGGTGTGAAACCGAAAACTGGGGCGCCTTACTCATACAACTCATGGTGCAGAAATTTAATGTAACCTTGAAAAGGGAGTGGGAAAAATCACTGGGTAGTACTACTCAGTTTCCCACTTATTCTCAATTCACCTCGTTTTTATTGAGACAAGTCGTCATTCTGGAAACACTAGAACTCGACAAGGAGTCGTATAAAGCAGAAGGCTGTCAAAATATCAGCAAGGGCAAATCAACGCTAAACTCTACGGTGCAAAATACAAACTCTGTCACTTGTCCTTGCTGCTCCGAGAGTCACCTGTTATTCAGGTGTCCCAACTTTCATCGCATGAGCGTTGATGAAAGACATCGTTTCAAGTCTTCCAAAAAACTGTGTGTTAACTGTCTGTCACACAGCCATAACATCTCGCAATGTCAAAGCAAGTCTACTTGCTTCAAATGCGGAAAGAAGCACCACACTATGCTTCATTTCGAAAAGAGACCCGCTTCTACGAGCAGTAAGCCATCACAGGCAAATGCTCCGAGTAATCACGCCACGCAAAATAACTCACAAGTTCCGAGCAATGTTGCTACGAATTTGTTGAACATCCCGCTAGCGTCCGAGGTGATGATTGCCACTGCGTTGGTCAAGATACACGCTCCTAGTGGACGCTTAGCCGTTACTCGTGCTATCATTGATCCAGGTTCTGAGTCGTCCTTCGTGAGTAACTCCTTAGCTCAGACACTCAAACTACCTCGGCAACGTACTAACGTTATCATCAACGGACTGCAAGGTGTTGAAACTAGTTCACCTAGACACTGCACGCAGTTCAATATTTCTCCTGCTCATACTGTTGATCCGTCAAATACTGCAACGAATACCGTATCAGCCTATATACTGCAGGCAATTACTGCCTACAGGCCCAAGTCTTTCAGGGTCTCAGAGCATCCTGAACTCCAGGCTCTAATTCTTGCTGACCCTCACCCAAGTAGTGCGCAAAACATAGAGCTCCTCCTTGGAGCTGACATTGTCGGTCAACTGCTTCTCGACGGCATTGTACGCTTGAAAAAGTCGCATGTGATAGCCCATGCCACCACACTTGGTTGGATCCTGTCAGGGCCAGTTGAGTCTGATAAGGCCCCCCGCACTATCACTGTGCAGCACGCCACTACTGATTGCAACAAGCTTCTACAGAGGTTTTGGGAAATCGAAGATTTCCCCACCCTTCCTATGTCTTCACCCGAAGACCAACTTTGCGAAACTCTGTTTGAAGAAACAACAACCAGAGACTCCTCTGGTCGTTTCTGTGTCAAGCTCCCGTTTCGCTCCGCTGATGAAGCCTCCAAACTTGGAGAATCGAAAAGCATCGCTGTCGCCAACTGGAAAAAGGTTGAGGCTAAGCTCGAGCATTCACCCGAACTTCGCGAACAATATGACGCCTTCATGTGCGAGTACGAATCGCTAGGTCACATGACCGAGATTAAAGCCTCTTCTTCGGCGACCCAGCATCTTTTCCTCCCGCACCACGCCGTTGTTCGCGAAGACAATGCTTCCACCAAGCTTAGGGTGGTATTCGATGCCTCGCGAAAAACGAAATCGGGTGTCTCACTGAATGACACACTTTGCGCAGGACCAAAGCTACAAAATGATGTAGCCGACGTCATTTCCGAGTGGAGGCATCATAAGTTTGTCCTCACCGCAGATATCAAGCAAATGTTCAGGCAGATCCAAGTGCATCCTGAACATAGAAAGTTCCAATGTATTGTCTGGAATAAGGCAGAGGAACCACTAAAATGCTATACCTTGAACACAGTAACGTATGGCACAAGGCCAGCTCCTTATCTGGCAAATAAAGCCATTAAAGCTGTTGTTGCAGCACATGCACTTGAGTATCCCCTCGCCGTTAAGCCGCTCAACGAATCCATCTACGTTGATGATGTGCTTTTCGGCGCCTGCTCCAGAGAGCAACTCCTGCAGATTCGCGACGAGATAACTTGTCTTCTACGGCGAGGTTGTTTTGAGTTGGCAAAATGGTCATCCAATGATGCATCATTAATCCCGAACCCTGATCACAGCGCTGAGAACTTAGTTATCAAGCACGAAGACAACTTCGAAAAGAAGATACTTGGGTTAGTCTGGAACCCAACTTCGGACTCCTTTCTTGTGAGGATCAGAGAGATCGACCGTTCCACTATCACAAAGCGAAGCATTCTGTCGCATATCGTAGGCATTTTCGATCCACTGGGCCTCTTGTCACCAATAGTGGTTCGAGCAAAAATGCTCCTGCAGTCACTTTGGCTGCTCAAGGTAGAATGGGACTCCCCTTTACCTTCTTCTACTCAAAAAGAATGGCTTGATATCTGTGAAGAACTGCCTTCACTAGTCGATCTTTCGACTCCCAGATTTGTTGGGGTAACCGAACCAAGCGCGAGCAAGATCTTGGTTGGATTTTCAGACGCCTCACGCTCGGCCTACTCCGCTTGTGTTTACCTGTATGTAAAACGTAGCGATGGAACCTTCGTCTCTAACCTTCTGAGAGCAAAGTCGAAGGTTGCTCCCCTCAAGACTCAGTCCATCCCTAGGCTCGAGCTGTGTGGCGCTGTCAGTCTAGTACAACTAATTTGTAAGGAGTCCTCACTGTTGCACGATGTCGAAGGGATACTGTGCTTTACAGATTCCAGAATCGTCCTCGATTGGTTAGCAAAACCAGCAGCCACTTGGCACACCTTCGTAGCTAACCGCATATCTTTCATTCAAACCACGCGTCCTGAAGCAAAATGGGGTCACATCTCCTCGAAAGCTAACCCCGCTGACCTCAATTCCAGAGGCATAAAAGTCGCTGAGTTTCTACGCTCTACCTTGTGGTGGAAGGGCCCAGATCTCGCCTTGAACCGCGAATCTTCAACTCACGAGGATCGCGAGCAGAGCGTTGAATGCGAAGTCCTTCGTGAAGCCCGGGTCAAAACGGCGCTCGCGTTGAGCAAGCTTGAATTACCTTATTTCATCACAAGGTTCTCGAACTGGATCAAATTGGTGAGGTCCCTAGCATATTGTATCAAATACACTCGCAATCTCATCGCAAGGGTGCGTTCAAGAGGTAACTTGATCACACCGATAATTACCAGAAGTGGATACTCTATCATTTTGAATGAGGACGAGCTCGAAAGCGCGAAAGTTCTAATTTTCCGCCTTCTTCAGGAAAAGGCCTTCGTAGGCGAACTTAACACTCTCGCTAAAGGACTTCACTTACCAAAGGGTTCCCCCTTGAAGCAGTTGAGCCCTTTTACTGACAAGAATGGAATCTTGAGAGTGGGAGGTCGACTACAATTTTCAGAACTACCCTTTGACCAGGCTCACCCCATCATCTTACCACAATGTCCTGTTAGCTACGCCTTGATACGTTATATTCATCTGAAAACTCTACATGGTGGGACTCAAGTCACGCTCAATCTATTGAGGCAAGGCTTCTGGGTTATCCATGCTCGAAATACCACGAAGGCCGTTATTGCCAAGTGCACCACTTGCACGAGATACAAGGCTGAGAGTCTAGTCCAAAAAATGAGCCCGTTACCTCGATCTCGATGCTGAGTCTCCAGAGTGTTTTCACACGTTGGCATCGACTATGCCGGGCCGCTCCTGATGAGAAACGCCTCTGGGAGAGGTAACAAGTCCCACAAGGTCTATCTTGTGGTTTTCGTTTGTTTTGCGACTCGAGCCATACATCTCGAAGTCGCAAATGATTACACAACCGCTTCCTTTTTGGCAGCTCTCAAATGTTTCGTCGCTCGCAGGGGTCTTCCTAACACTATTTATTCAGATAGAGGCACGAACTTTCAAGGTGCTGAGGCTGAACTGGCGCGTATCTTCAGAGCAAACTCCGAAGATGTTAATCTTCGAAACACTCTCGCTTCCGAAGGGATCAAATGGAACTTCATCCCTCCAGCAGCGCCTCACCACGGAGGTCTGTGGGAAGCTGGAGTTCGCGCTGTCAAGCATCACCTGAGACGGATTATGGGCAATCTCACTCCTACTTGGGACGAGATGAGAACGGTCATCTGCCAAATCGAGGCATGTCTTAACTCGAGACCCCTCGTCCCCCTCAATGAAGACCCGTCGGACGAGTTCGCATTGACGCCCGGTCATTTCCTCATCGGTTCCAGTCTACTCTCATCACCAGACACTGGTACTTTACATAATCGAGAGAGTCTACTCTCTCGATGGCAGATGACCACCCGCATCGTGGAATCATTCTGGGAGAAATGGCGCCTTGAGTACTTACAGCACCTGCAAAGAAGAAATAAGTGGCAAAACGAAATGCTTAATCTTCAAATAAACGATGTTGTTCTTTTGAGAGACGCCAATCGCCCTCCATGTGACTGGGCCATGGCGAGAGTCACTCGTGTCTTCACTAGCGCCGACAATTTGATCAGAACTGTCGAAATTAAGACAAAGCACTCTACGTATATACGCCCAATTTCTCAATTGTGCAAATTAACTTCTTCTGATTAGTCCTTTTCCCTACGATCCAACCCTAGATTAGATATAATCGTTGGAAATTATACAATATTTTGTTCAACTGTTACAGATGGGTGAAGTTGACGATTGTCTCGACATTTTGAATGACGTGGACTTGAGGAGCCCTCAAGTTCAGGAGAAGGATGAGGTTAATTTTCCAACCTTTCAGGCCCACAACGATTGCCAATTCGAGAATGACTGGGCTGCCGCTCTGGAAGAGACCAGCGTGACAACGTCCCCTTTCTCTGCACCTAAGACTCCCAGTACGCCCTCATCACTGGCATCTACCGGGTCTGCCAGCACCAGCTCAGGATACTCTTCTTCCGCTAGCTCCAAATGTCTCCAGTTGGGCTCTCGACATTATGACGACTACGTCATAGAATCCACCCCGAGAATGGAAGATGCTTGGGCAGCGGCATCCACTTCGACCGGTAGGCGCTCTCGACACCCTGCGAGGAAGGCACCCCCTCGGATGCCCGCGCCTCAAACCAGAATCCCGTGGAAACCTTGTCACTTGAAGACTGCTGAGGTCACCTTCCGCATCAAGGTCCCTGAGCTGGTACCCTTAAAGGATGCAACGGGACCCAAGCGCTACTACATCACTCTTGAGCCCTCTCAATTTATGGGCACCAAGCGCATATGGAAGACCTTTGTGCCAGCTGGGAAGCTGGTTATCAAATTTCGAGAGGGTAAAATCGTCAGAGCTTACCTCACTCCGCATACGGTGGAGGAGGTCCCTCGCGACCCAAGGATTATGCCCAGAACCAGGCCAGAACAACGCTTCACTCCGAAAAGAAGCCTCCCCGCAACCGACCTCGACGTCAACCAGCAGAGAGCTGTCAAGCGCCAACGCATCACTTTTCCCTGAACGTCCTCAGTCGTTCAGAGGGGGCGGTGTTGAATATTGGCGCCCTTTCCGCTGTCGCTGCGGCGCACGCGCTCGCTCTCGCGGTTCGAGCTGTCGATTGATCGAAGTCGAACCGCCGGTCGAGCGCAACAACGTCTCGGCGCAGCGGCGCAGCGTCAGTCGATGACAGCGAGTCTCCTCGCACACATCAGCCCTCCTGAAAAAAAGAGTCATTGGCGTCGAGTTGGCGAGTCAGCTTTGAGTGCAATCACGAAAGGCGACCTTCCTTCAACCCGCTCACTAGAACCGATCCGCTTTTCACAAGGTTCTGGTAGTCTGAAGTACCCCAGGTAACCGCTTGGCAGGGACTTTCCTGTTGAGAGAGTGGAGACGACCTCTCGTGTCCCTCTCACTCCCGTTTGACAGCTTAATTTTATTAACCCGGCCCTTTTCCCCTTTTGACATTTTTTACTTGATCTTTTCCGATAGCATTAATTTTAGTACACCATTTTCAAAATAGTCAAACGCATTATAATAGTCATATAAATAGTCATATAAATAGTCATATAAATAGTCAAACGCATTATAATTCCAGTTCGAGCATTTTCTTATCAGCAAACCTTAATTATATCATCATAACAAATATTAGCAATAGTTTCATTTTTGGATTTTTCTTCTTTTACACACAAAGTATTTTATACAGCGAATACATCTTTTTTATCCAATTTAAATCAACGCAATTGTCTTTTTACAAAATATTTTGTACTACCAGTTTTTATCAGCTTCAATTGTTTCACAACATTTTTTATCACATTCATTTGTTATTACAGTTATATTAATACACAATTCAACGGATCTCTCTGTAATATTGTAAACAACCACTTTTATAGACAACACATTTTAAAGAATTTCCGTTAAAACGAACAGAACACGCTGCACGCACACAAAGAGCCTGCAATCCCGACAAGCTTGTGTGCCGCGCTGAATTTATGAACGAGTTTTGATCCGTGGTGTTTTATATCAAGTGCATTCGTTTTCGATTAAAGTGCAGTGACAAACGAGTTTGACTGTGTCAAAATCAAAATGAAGTTTGCTAAAGTGCGAATGACTTTAACAAAGGTTATTAAAGTCGTGCCGAGTGAAATCATTCAAGACTTTCATCCTAAAGACAATGAAGACTTCAACACTCGGCGTATCTACTTCGTGAAATCTCCAGGTTCCAATACGTTGTTACGTGCAACAATTATTGATATTGCAGGTAAGGATTCTCGTACGTATATTTATATATTACACATATTTTTTTTTTATTAGATAAATTTTCAAAAACATACCCTGGTAGCCATCTATGGTGTATATCATTTACATGAAATTTACTTCAATTAGTTTCCTCGTTGTAGTGCTTTATTTACATAAATATATTTATAATTTTTGAAAATTTTATATTTCAATGAGATTGCAGGTGTAGATCATTTCAAATAATACAATAAATTTATTTGCGACAACTGACAAAAACATACAATAATTGTTTGCATGTACCAATAAATTCATTCATCAATCAAATTTCTAGATTTTTTTAATTCATCGAATTTGCCACTTTTTAAATAAAATTCCAAATGCAATGTTTTATACAATTTTTCGTGTGTACACATAGAGCATAACATTACATTACTAAAAAATATTTTTATAACCAATTTACATAAATTTTATCTAAACTTTTTACGTGATATTTACGTCAAATTTGTGTAAATGTGGCTATCAGGATAAATATACAATTTTTTATACCTATATAATTTAAAATATTGTTGCACAAAACTTTGAATTGAATACAATCTTAATGGTAAGATCTTAATCGAGGTCCTCAACAGCGGTTTTTGAATTACCCTCCAAAACTTACTGCTGAGACGTAGAACCCGCCGCGCGTATTATTTGTCAACTCTTTACTTCTCCGGATGTGATGGCGGTATCAGTCTATTCTGCTGTTGTCAGCTGTTTTGTTGTTATGTTGTTATGTACGGTACGGGGGCTCTATTTTTGAACCATACGTGAGCGGACACGTACGGTAAGGGAACGCAGCTAATTACTTTTGAAATAACGGTTGCGTTGGAATAACGTACGTGTCGCGTACGTATCGTTCAAAAATAGAACCTTAAGTAGATGGCGTTCTTGTCATGCATGGTGGTTGAGTGGTTTCACGAGATGAACATAACCAATATAACCACACCAAAAAAGGTTATCATGCGTTGACAAACCATGTGCTTATAGTTGTTACTATTGTTTTCTATCCAAAGAAAAACTCGGTAGTAGTTTTTAAAAACATTTTTTCGGATTTTTATTATTTTTTTGCGGATTCTATAAAAATAAATATGAATAACACAATCAATGAATCGGAAGATTCAAAGTGTGATACAGTGAACAGCCAAGAAAATCCTTATGCTTACTTAGATCGGAACGATTTCACTTCAGAAAGATTCAAAATTGAAGTTCGAGGTTTGCCTAAATTCTATGGCGTGGGAGAGTTTAAAAAATTATTAAATGATAAAATGAAATTGAAAGTTGTAAAAGTTAAACCCCCAAGAAAAGGAAGCGGTTGGATGTATGTAAGCTTTAATGATGAAGAAACAAGACAAGCTGCTATTGAAAAAATAAATAATTTCAAATGGAAAAAATCAACATTGACTGCTCAGGTATTTTAATTTAAAATAAAATTTTAATGTTCATATTACAGGATGTAATTGGTTTTTTATCATAATTTTATATTAATATTTTGTCTAAAATTTCAAGCTTATGCAACTTGAAAACGTTAAAATTAAACCAGAATTAGAAAATTGTAATTTACAACTGTTATAAATAAGAACTTGGCTATTCTTTTTAATACACACAATGATCTATCTTCTTCGCATGGAAAATTAATCTACAATGTAAACAATAACAAACTGCAACCAAAAAATAAATTTTTATTGAAAAACAGAAATTTAATATATTATTATATATTACATAAATACTTATTGATGTATTTTCATTCAACAATAAAGGTATCTAAAGCAGCACCAGATCCTCTCATCAAAAGAAAGCTGGAGATGAACAAAAAGGAAGAAAATACAAAAGTACCAAAATTAACTCCAGAGGAACAAGTTAAACAAACAACAACTCCATTGGTTCATATGGAATATAATGAACAAGTACTTATATTAATTTTTCTAACATTTTTTATATACACAATGTATTGAAATTGTAAATATTATTTCATCAAGGGCATACATCTAACTATTTTTTATATAAAAAATCCATAATTTTGTAAAAATGGATGATAATCCATTTTTACTAGTTTCATTTTTATATTTTTTAATTGGTTTTGTCTTTGAACCACGTACATGTAAAATTTGTATTCATTTTTTGTCACTAGAATTTTGAAATTCCAAAATAAATTAAAATATTCCTTTCAAATTTTGCTACAACCTATCTATAACACTAATTTTTAATATCTATTAGTAACTAATCAAATGATTATTTTACAGTTGAAAGTGAAAAATGATAGTATACGGAAAGTAATAGACAAGATTGGAAATGTAATTTCTCAGGAAAATCAAGGGTTCAGTGAATACATAAAGAAGCAGAAATCAAAATATAACAACTTAATATGTGAATTAAGCAGTACCTTACACACAGATAAGATTAACAATTACAGGAACAAATGTGAATTCACAATAGGTAAATGAATTAATATTTTATGCTCTTTCATGAGAATTTGTTGAAAAATCAGTTTTAGAATTCGTCATTCTATGTTAGAAAAAAATTGTTTTCTAGTAATATCAAATCATAGCAAATAATTATTATAAGAATAAAAAGTTGAAATATGTTTAAAGGGTACAATGCAGAAGGGAAAATAATTGTTGGTTTTAGACTTTCAAGTTACGCAAATGGTTCCTGTGAAATTGGCCCTATTGATGATTTATGCCACATTCCAAATAAAATGAAAACTGCTGTGAAGGTAAGGCCTTTATTTTAAATGAAACGTAAAAGACTTCATTAAAATCTTCTTGTCAGACAGATGATAATTTTATTTGCCATTCTTTCATACATTTATTGCAACGCAAGAACTAAAAACTGTTTAAAATTATTACCTTTCAAGAAGCAGTTTCTGTCATCCCTTTAAATAGTAGGATGAAATAATTTAATAAAAGTCCGTGAACTGTAATCTAATTTGTTAAAAAATTCCAGATTTTTGAACAATTTGTGCAAAACTCAAATTTAGATGCATATAGTCCAATTACATATGAAGGATTTTGGAAACAAATTACAGTGCGAACGTCCCATTTGAATCACCTGATGCTGATTATTGGCGTTAGCCCAAAGAATATTGATGATGAACGCTTAAATGAAATAAAGAAACAAATTAAGGATTTTTTTGATTCTGGGGATGGAGCAGCCGTAGGAATTACATCTCTGTACTTTCAAACAATGAAACGAAAGTAAGATTGTATAAGTTACCCTCCTTACCTTAGTAGCAAGTTTGCGACTTCTGAAATAACATTTCATTGTACACTCTCGAGGTCACATGCACTTGCTTAGTACTTGTTGTAGAAAGTATAAAACCAGACACAGACTAGTTGTGTTGGTTAAACCTTGCTGGATATTTGATTATATTCTTTTTGAACTTTTCAAAATTATTCTATTAAACTTACTTTATTTTCATATAACTGTAGAGAAGCTAATGGCAAAGGTGGAAACAATATTGAACACCTCAGTGGTTCTGAGTATATAGAAGAGACTTTACTAGGAAAGACTTTTCAAATTTCACCAGAGTCTTTTTTCCAAGTGAACACTTTGGGTGCTGAACTGATGTATCAAACTGCAATAGATTTAGTGAAACCTACAAAAGATACAACTATTCTAGATATTTGTTGTGGCACCGGTACAATAGGACTTTCTTTTTCACAGGTAAAGTAAAAACTATTTACTTATTTAAAACTTTCTACATATAGTTATGAGTCCTATATAAATAGACATTTAACAATCAATTTGTTTAATCTCAACTATGAATAATACTTGAGTTTCATAGATTTACTGAAATTAGCATATAATATATATGTAACACAAAGTGTGAATTTATTTGCGCTTTGAAATCACCATTCATTATTCAGATAGCTTAATCGATATAACAATTTTATGTGTTGACAGTACTGTGGCGAGGTACTTGGATTAGAAGTCATACCGGATGCCATTAAGAATGCGAGACAAAACGCAGTCATAAATAAAGTAGACAATTGTGAATTCTTTATTGGTGAAGCAGAACAAATTTTACCGCCTGTTATTTGTCGTGCAACAAAACCGGAAATAGTCGCAGTAGTTGATCCACCCAGAGCGGGTTTACGTAAGTTATTATTGAACTTGTTTCATATTTACTTCAATCATAAGGCACAATCTTATGTAGTTGTTATATTATTTGTAAACAAAATCTATACTTAATTAACTTTCTTCAACTTTTAGATCAAAGAGCTATATGTGCTCTCAGAAGATGTCAAAAGGTTAAAAAACTGATTTACATGTCTTGTGATATAAATGCAGCAATGGGTAATATTATTGACTTGGCAAGATCAACATCCAAACGGTATTCAGGAGATCCGTTTATGCCCACGAAAGCAATTCCAGTTGATATGTTCCCTCACACAAAACACTGTGAATTAATCTTGCTACTTGAGAGGATTTCTGCTAGCGAACCATCAGACAATAAAATGTAAAGATTTTTGTTAAATAAACTTTTTTCCAAAATTAATGTATTTTCCTTTGTAATTTAACGTATCATGCAAAGACAACAAAACAAAATTACAGAACTAGTAAAATAAATAAAAAATTTTTTCAATAAATGTTGTTTCAACTTTAAATGACAAAATTAAAATCAATAATTTGAATGTTAAATTTTCAAAATCATACCAAGACAGTTAATTATTCATTCTTGATAATAAGTTAAGAAAATGTAGGATTGCATATGGGCATTTCTCTGTAAATAATTTTTTCATACAACTAGTAGTTGAACAAATCTAACTACTTGTGTTCAAATTGTTCAAAAGTATTCTTCACCTACTTTTACAGAGACCTGCTCATATAAAAATAATATGCATCGTTGGTTCAGGGTTTAAATTATGACATTTATTGAAAATTTCTGAATAAAAGTTGAATGCAATATTTGAATGAATCGAAATAAGATTGAATGTCTTGTAACTCTACGCTCGAGATACAAAATTGATCGTCTTATATAAATGACTTCCGCCTGATTATTAGAAGTAATATGTAAATATTGTCATGATCCCTTATACAAAATCATCACAACTTACACTACATTTGACAGAATGTACAATTTCATTTATAAACATGAATTTAAATAGCCAAGTAATGCAAATAACACGCGCTTGTAGTATTGTAAATTTTACAATATAAAATTCAATATATTTACAATGCTTTACAAAAATAACTTTTCCATCGGAACCTTGTGATATTCTTTTCGTTTGTCACAGATTATTCTTTTTGAAACCAATCAAATCAAATAAGCAACGTCTAATCCTCAAGAAACCCTGCACATTTTTTACAAAGAGGTTTTTTAATTATATGCTTACACCGTCCTCTCAAATATATTAATTTTGGGCTCATTTTTATTTAAAAAATGTAGTTCCCCGTCAAAATTTGTATAATTGGATGGAAGGATTTTCAATGAACTAGGATTGAAATACTGGAATTTTGAACACAGCCATGAAAATTCAACTTGACATTGTTACTAAATATTTATATTTTGTATTAAATCACTATTTATATTTATTTATATGTTTCGTCAATAATTCACTATGTCACAGCTCCGTCATACTTTATAGCTCAAAACAGAATACCTACCGACTCTCACAATATATATATATATATATATAATATAATATAATGTAATGTAATATATAATATAATATAATACACATAATTCAAGCTTCTGCAAAATATTCAAATGTCACGATATCCCGCGGAAAAAGATGTTTTAAGTCCATGAATTCCCATACTTAAAACTGAAAAAGAAAATGGAAGAAGAGTAAAAAAGAATCTGAAAACCGCCAATAAGAACCGTTGGTATTCAATTATGCAACAGGGGAGTTCGCTCCCGAAATGAATTAGCGTTTTTCGTTGCTGCTGAGGTAAGGGGAGATTGATAGGTTTTACTCCCATGGACACGAGCTAATTACCAAAGGCGTGAAGAGTTTACAAATGACTCCCTATCACAGGTGACGAAATAAATTTGTCCTGATTGGAATTGTTGTGAAACTAGAATAAGATCGAAATTAAAGGAAAACTTTGAATTGGATAAAATACTACGAAAGAGGCCCGGGATAAATCTGGCGTTTATAATAACCATAGTAATTCGTTCTCAACACTTATGCATAAAGCTCTAAACTAGAAACGTAAGTATCGATGAGT
>JABFPD010000033.1:0-19773 GCA_022817545.1 Cremastobaeus sp. ZL-2020 | reverse complement strand
ATATAATATATATATAATATATATAATATATATATATATATATACATATATGTAACGTTAGTAATGATATAGGGGGGGCACGGAATATTAGCGGGAGCAATAGGGAAATTAAAATTTCCCTAAAAATGTTTTGTTATTTTTTCAATCAGTGGAGCAAATTTAATTCAATGAAAAACTTAAAACAACGAAGAATTTTTCATAAATATAGAACTATAAAGTTTTTAGAAATATGAACATCATTCAGTTTTTCACAGTTCATGTGTTTATACAAAAAGTCTTATATTTGTAAATAATTAAAACAATTATTTTATCACGAACTTATTGTTGTTGTATTTTTGACTTTGTTCAAGACGGAAACTTGAGGTCACGTTGACATAAACAGTTCAAACATTATTGCATGGGATGTCTGATATTTTTTACAAAAAAGTCTGGTGAATTAAACTTATAATCATAATGATTTCAAGCGTCTGTTAAATAACAGATATTAACAGTTATATTTCTTCTCTAATTAAGAATACTGTAGTCCATCATTGGCACATTTCCATGATTCGCTTTTTTATACAATAAATATAATAACTTGAAATATTGAAAGAAAAAAGTCGGTTTTTTTTATTTTTTATTATTAAATCATAGTTTATTTACAAAAGGTAGACTTTAATGCAATCGAAATAAAGTGATAATGATTTTTGTAATTGTCAATCACTGGGTAAAATCACCACACATAAAAGTTTTTTTTTATTAAAAATTGTTTTAAAAAAAATGTTTCAAATCAAATTATTTGATTTTTTTAATTTATGATGATTTAAAGACATCCCTCCATATTTTGTGAATATAAATTTAAATGAAATAATTTAACTTTTTTCAGCTGAACAAGATCCAGTTAGCAAAATGGAATCGAGTTTATCGGATTTATCACTGGCACTAGATAGTCAAAAAACTTCTAGCGGAACAGAGTACATCCCTTCGCAAAACACAGACCCTGAAGAATCTCCAATGAAAAAAAGAAGAGGAACCATGGAAATTTGCACTCCAGAACTTGTCAGTACCTTGGATAAATGTAAGCTGTCAAGTAGAAACGCTGCACTTGTATTATCCGCTACTTTGAAAGCAGTTAACTTGGATCCTGATGATTACAAATTATCAAAGACTGCTATACATGAAAAAAGAAATGCAATTCGTAAAGAGAAATTCAACGAAATTAAAGTAGAATTTGGTAAACAAAGCTTGTCAAATGTGATAGTACATTGGGACGGAAAGCTCTTACCAGATATTGTTGGTCAAGAAAAAGTCGATCGATTACCGATTATTTTATCTGCTGGAAACACTACCAAACTGCTTTCTGTCCCTAAACTTGAAAATAGTGAAGGAATAACGCAAGCGTTAGCTATTTATGATGCCCTGATTGAATGGGGTGTTTCTGATGTTATAGTGGGATGTTGTTGTGATACAACTGCGTCAAATCTTGGGCGCATTAAAGGAGCAGCAATAAAATTACAGCAATTACTTGAACGCGAGCTACTGTATTTCCCATGTAGACATCACATATTAGAGCTTGTTCTCCGTGCTTCTTTTGAAGCGTTGATTCCTGGCACTGAGGGACCTTCCGTTTCAATGTTTGTACGTTTTCGCAACGAGTGGCAAAATTTAAATAAAAACAATTTTGAATCTGGAATGACTGATCCAATTGTGGTTGCTGCATTGAATAAAGATCTTGAAAACATAGAAGAAACTATCAGAAAACACATGCAATTAAATTTAAAGAGGGAAGATTATAAAGAACTTCTGTGCTTATGTTTATTATTCATAGGAAAGAAACCAAAGGAAAGTTATGTCATCAAAGCACCTGGGGCAGTACACCATGCTCGTTGGATGGCTAAAGCCATTTATTCATTGAAAATATTTTTGTTCCGAAATGAATTTTCTATTGGTAAAAAAAACGTTACAGCTTTACAGCAAATTTGCATATTTATAGTCAAAGTGTACGTCAATTATTGGTTCATCGCAGAAGTCCCTGAAAAAGCACCCAAAAGTGATTTGATTCTCATTAAAAGTTGTAGCGAGTTCAAATCTGTCAATGAAAAAATATCACAGGCCACATTAAAGAAAATATTAAACCATCTATGGTATTTAACGCCGGAAAACGCTTCTTTGGCCTTCTTTGACGCAGACATTACGGCTGATGAAAAAATGACAATGGTTCAGGCGTTGACAAGACAAGAAGATGAGGATGAAGACGCTAAAAAGAGATTTATTGATACTACTCAGCTCCCAGAAACACTTTCAAAAGGCATGGAACAATTTATTTCATCGAAATCGTTAAAGTTTTTCGAAACCTTTAATTTAAACAAGAAATGGATTAATGAAAATCCGGAGCTTTGGGAAAAAAATTCCGATTACATTAGTGATAAAGAAATTGTAAAATGCATTAAAGTAGTGAATGATGTAGCTGAAAGGAGCGTTCATCTTTTTCAGTCATATAATGGACATCTTACGAAAAACGAAGATCAAATCCAATACATCATGCACTGTAACGAACTTTTCAGATTAAATCATCAATGATGTAATAATAATCGAGTCTGACTCATATAGAATGCTTTATAATCATTTTTATAAAAACATGTAAAATAATCGATTCATTAAATGAAAAAATTTTTGAAACTATCAACGATTTATTTTTCTTTGCCAAATTTTTAAAGGGGAGGTGTACAAATTTTTTATTTTAGAAAATTTTCCAATCCAATGTGATTTGTATAGCAATTGAGATGCTTCGCACTTTTAGCGATTACTGCGTCGTTCAATAATGATTTGAAGCACTTTGTTTTAATATGATTTTTTGATGTTTTCATAGAAATTTATAACCAACAAAGGGACGAGGGTCGTGTTTAGCATAATTCAATTGATTTTTAGACACAAACTTCTTAACACGCGTATCGTTTGTTGTCAAGTTTGATGTTCATTTGTCGAAATATCAAAGCTTTTCCATAGTTTTTACGCTAAATCAAAATAAAATACTGTTTAATAAATAACAAGACGAATTGCGTTATGCGATGACAGTGCCATCTATCATCGATTCGGAAAAATGGTACGAAAAAAAATTACTTATTTTTTCATGGAGTATTTTTTTTTCATGGAGAATCTGAAATAAAAAATAAAGGTTATAATTTAGGACGTAAAAATTACCCTCGAAGCCACTCCCTATGGGCAAGGTGGGGACAGAGGGGTATCGTATTTGGTATTATTCAATTGCTTATTCAGAAATATTCAACTTTGGCTTTTTGTGATTAACATTTCTTTAAATATTCGACATATTTTTCACGAATTCAAAAAAATAGTAATTTATCCATTTTCAATCTTCTTGCGCACCTATTTAATATGAGAGTAAAATGTAAAAATTGTCGCCCCTTTCATTTTCTTAATATTTTAAAGCATTTAAGGCTATGTGTGATGAAACTTAATTTTTAACGGACACTCTAATATACAATTATACATATATATATATTATTAGAAATAATAATTCTTATGTAACTAATGCACGCAAGACAGTTATACTTTATCAAAAATCGAGATCTAAACTCAATATTATCTTCTCCGGAGTTGAACACTTCCTCGGGGATTGAAACTGCATTTGAAGTACACCACTTATATGCAATAATGATGTCACGGCGAAGAACAAAACTCCACTTTGCTCCCTTGTTATATGATTTGTCACTCGGGGTAATTTGTAAAACTAATCGAAATCTAGCGCTCAAAGTACGTTAGGCAGTGCTAGGCGTACACAAGCGAGCATAGCTGTGTGCGAGACGGTATGCCTGTGTACGAATCGTATCAATGCGTGCGGGCGAAAAGACCCATTGTGCGACGCATATAGCGAAGCCTTGGGTGTGCTAGAGCGCGTCTCAATAGATAGCGAGCTTTTGTACGCTGGAAATGCCAATGAAACAGCGAGAAGTTCGATTCTAACAAGATTTGAAATGTAAGGATTTTGTTGTTCTAATTTAAAGATTTTTTGTTTAAGCATTGCGTTCAAAGACTGCTTTGAAGCAGTTCACTGGCTGATAAGCCAAAGAGCTTGTTAGCTCTAATTTCTTGCAAATAACCAATTCTTAATGACTTTTTAGTTACTATTAGGACGGCGAAGCTATATCCGTCAGATGTTATTAGATCATTCTAAATTGTAAACGCGCAAATCCGCGTACAATCATCATAGCCAATATTAGTCGGACTGACAAAACATTGAGTGTAGTTATAAATTGTAAAACGCATTCTAAATGGTAATAATTTATATTTCTATATTCTCGCACGGTTTAAATATGTTCTGTATTTTCCTGATTTTTATTCAAATAAATCATTGTTAGTTGTTAATAAACAATATTTTATTCTTTCAAATGGAACCACCACATTATAGGCATTGGAAAGCCTTTAATTTCCAACGATAATAAAACAAATAAAAATTGAAAGCCGGGTTAATAATCTTATCATTATTTTCTGTGAGTAAAATATTGATTTATCAATACATAGTAGATTTCATTAAAATATTAATTTTGTGACGTATATTTAAGTGTCATGGCACAAATTTCTAGTTTTTGTTAAAAAATATCTTAGAATTGTGATGCGAAAAATGAATATCGATATCGTTTTTTATTTAGTTCAGTACCGTAATGACAGATATTTGAAATATTGTTTCTAATATAAACGCACTTTTTATAAATTAACATTCTCTGAAATCTCGTTTCATTAACATTTTTATAATTCTTTTATTAATGTTTTTCGTGATCATAAATCATTCTTTGATGTACGATATTTTTTTTAATATTATGTCTTTCAATGTAAATAATAATTAATGTATGTTATCTTAAAATTAATTTTTTTATTCCGCCAATTTCTAAAAAACATATACATTATTGAGTTTTTTAATCAATTCGTTGTCGATAATTATTTTTTTATTAATGTACTATTTGTTATTATAACGATAACGAAAATTACTATATATTAATTTCATTTTTATAAATTTTTTTCTGATACACTTATTTGTCCATAAAAAAACTTGTATTAATTATGTCATGCATTAATTTTTTGGGGGCAGCTAGCTCCCTCCCGAAGAAAATAGAAACGGAGGAAGAATTAACCAGAAAAAGAAAAAGAGAAAATGAACATTATTATAATACTAAAAGCAAAATTAAGTCATTAGTTTTAAGAATTTTACGAATCCTGATATTTTAAAATTTCAATTATCATCAATTAAAAAAGAGTTTGAAGAAAATAAAGATCAGATTCAAGATATAATATTGCATAGCTTCTTTGGAAAATTAAACGAAGATTCGCGAAATTTGAAAGAAGTTGTTGTTTGAAAGCAATTAACGATGAATTAGATTTAATGAAAAAGAATAGAGTTTGGAATCTCGTTGATAGACTAAAAAAAAACGATGCGAATATTATTGATTCCAGGTGGATTTTTAAAAGAAAATCAGAACTAAACAATCAGGTAAAATGGAAAACCAGACTGGTGATACGAGGCTATAAAGATAAATTAATTAAAATTTAAAATTTTTAAATAAATAATTAAATTATTAAAATTTGTATTAAATTTGTATTAAATTTTATTATATTAAATTTAAAGATACGATTTAAAAAAAACGTATGCTCCAGTGTCCAGGCTAACCTTAGTTATAATGGTATTTGCCATGGTTAATTATTTCGATCTAGATGTGTGTCAATTAGACGTGAAAACAGTCTTCTTAGATGGTATGATTGAAGAAGGCATTTCATAGAGATACCTGATGAAGTCGAAGTGAATGACGAAATAGGAAAAACAAAAGTGTGCAAGTTACAAAAGGCGTTATATGGTTTAAGCATCAGTCCCAAACGATGGAATGAGAAATTTGCAAAAGTTGTTAATTCAGTGGGATTGAGAAATACCGATGATGAGACATGCCTTCTTACCTAGAAATCCGGAAGGTCTGTGGTTATTCAACTTCTGTACGTTGACGATATGTTAGTTGCGAGAAATGATAAACAAAAACTAAATGATGTAAAAACAACATTAATGTGCTCTTTCGAAATGACAGATTTCGGAAAGCCACAGAAATTTTTAGGTATGAATATCAGACGCAATAGGGAATCGAAATTATTACAAATACCTCAGACAAGATATATTGACAATATAATAAAGAAATTTGAAAGAGACAATAAAGAGACAATAGTTTGAACGAAGCAGAAACTATCTTTCCTTACAAAGAAGCAGTGCGTAGTCTCTTATATTTGGCTGGTGCGACGAGACCAGATATTTCTTACGCTGTAAATGTGTTGAGTAGGCCCCAACTGAATCCCATAATTATGGAATGGAACATGATAAAAAGAGTATTTAGATACTTGAAGGGCACATCAAATATGGGACTAGTTTACACGAGTAAGAGTAAGGGGTTGTTAGCATATTTGGATGTTTTGCAGCATGCAGGAATTCAGTTTCGACATGTGGATATGTAATAAGTTTGTTTGGAGACACTATTACGTGGTGAACATTCAAGCAAAAATATGTAGTCTTATTTACATGTGAAGCGGAATACGTTGCAATGAGTCATGTGTGTCAAGAATTAATTAAAACAAATGAAACTATTTTAAGAATAACTGACAATAATTTTCTACCAGCGTTGTTGAGATGTGATAGTAACTCGGCAATAGCTTGTGCTAAGACAAGTGGCGGCAAACGTCTTAGACATATAATCGAAGCTTGTGATAAATATGTTGTACAATGCGTTAAAAATAACAAAGTCGTCTTGGAATGGGTATCAACTAAAGAGCAATTAGCGGATATTATGACTAAACCTTTAAGCTTTGAAATTCATATTAAATTGAGAAATAAAGTGTTAAACTACGATTAATTTGAATGATAAATAATAATCAAATTAAATGTTTCTAATGACGACGTGTAATAGTTTACAGGACGGGTTAACAGACACCTAGAATGCGAGAGGTACAAGTACTTATTAATTATATTCCAAAGATGATTCAAGACGACAATCTTATAAAGTTATCATAAACATTGTCATTTAGTAGACTTTAACTTAGGTTATAGTAAAATACCAGTTTTTATTGTAATGTGTACTTTTGTTGACATTACCTTTTATTTTTGTATCAATCTTAACGATGTGGAAAACTTTATGCCATGTTAAATAAAATACGGATTATACACATCATCTTATGTATTTTATGTTATGTGATTATTTGAATGTGAATTATTTGTTGTTAAGAATTTGTATCAGAAGTTATTACAAGCGTTCAACTTCGGGAGGGAGTATTGGAAATATGTACTCAGTTGAGACCCTCGTATTATATTAGTAGTGGGGATAGTGATGCCCGCCTAGAGCTTTTGGGCATTCGTCCCTCACTTGAGAGAAAGCCAGCGGAGTGAACGTAATGAATAAACGAGTGTAATTAGTGAACCTTTTGTTTTATTGTGTTAACCCATAAACTTGATCGCCAAAAAAATAAGACACAGAAACTCAATTTTAGACAAATATAATGTATTCAGAAATGTTAATAAAACAAAATTATTCCTTCAACATAATCCAAAATTTAAAGTTTCAGAAATCACATCTGACAATAAACAAATTTATAATACTCTAAAATCATTATCCAAATGAACTTTCAAATCCTAATAGTTACTAATTATACGACAAAATATTACAAACATGAGCCAACCGACAATTAACCTATAACTTCCAAAAATACGCACAAGACTAATCAAATAAAACAGATTTACAGGAAATTATTATAAATTTATCGCGACACAGATCCATATTTACCGGATCGAACGGTTTTGAGAGTAATTTCTAACAATTTTACATTTGATTTTTACCACTAACAAGCAGGCCGCCTCGCCGCACAAGCCTGGAAAGGTCCAATCATGGCTCCTCACAAAGTTGCAGCTTCTCGTTCGCTAGTCAAAACCAGAAGGAGGGAAGTTCAGCTTTTCACACACGTCATGCTGCTCGCTCTCCTCCCTCGACTCTTCTCCTCGCTCCATTCGGTGTTCCATGCCACTGTTCGTCTGCGGCGCCAACGTTCAAATATGATGCTCAGATTCAATGTCGTTGCTCTCCTGAGTTCACCAGTCACAGCAGTTGATCCCATGCCTATGCCTTGATGTTCTTTGTTTTATTTTCAGCCCATGATACTGAGTACAAAATGTTGGCTACTCAGCACAAAGTCTAGGACAGCATGATAACAATGGTTTGATCCAAAGCTCGGCGTAGTGGGTTGACACCTACTCGTTCAAAGCTTATGGCCACATGATTACAATGCTTTGGCCAAAGCATAGAATAATAAGATGTAATTGTAGCAGGTTGACTCAGGAATCCCAAGTTCGTTAACAGTTGTTCGGTCCAACTTCGGTCCAGGCATCCTCAGGACAGTCAGTTGATCCAAGAATTGAGGCAGGAACACGTCTACAGCGAGGCACAGAACTCAGAATGACTCGTTAATGGTCATTCGAACGAATATTTGGCTCAAAGTAGCTTTAAGCAGCTACTCGGCCCGAAGCTTAGGGTTGGTCCGCTTCCGTCATCCTCACTATGCAGCTCGTTGGTGGTGGTTGGAGCTAGCAAGGTGGAGAAGCTGCCCGTGACATTTTGGAGCTTGAAGAATTGTCGAGGTTGGAGATGGATCAGCTGACGTGGTTCTTGATGGTGTTGTAGCGGTTGTTTTGCTATTCCTCGACGTCCCACGTTGAGTACAGCTTATGAGACAGACCTTTTTGCAGTGGTCCGCGACATTTTGCTCGGATTTACTCTTTTAAGCTGAAAACTTCCAAATCATATAAATAAAACGTCCAAATATAATCCAAAAAAATTTCTCTAAAAATAAATGTTTTCAAAACCAAAGAAAGACCATCTTTCCTACAATAAAAAAAATTGTTTCAATAATTTATAACTTCTCATCCAATAAAAATAAATCAATTTATCTAGATTTATCTCAAATTTTTTTTTCGCTAAACAAACTAATAAAATACGCTGATACTTTAACCAAATATTTTTATAAGATTTCCTACTCCAGGTTGGCTCACTGAAGCCACAATTGGTCCCTCCATGACTTGTGCGGCATCTGTAGTTACAACGTGTAGTTGTGCATCTGTATGTGCATCTGTAGTTACAATCTGTAGTACAATGTTAAATATCAGATATAAAGATGGACACTAGTTTGAAATGGAATATACACATTCAATATGTATTGAACAAAATCAGATAATATTTGTATATATTTTATAAGTTACGGCACATTACTACAAAAGTTCTTAAAATAATTTATTTTGCAAATATTTTTAATTTGATTAATTATGCGCTTCTGATATGGGGCGGGGCTTATCAGAATGAATTAAACTTTCTAGAAATTATTCAGAAAAGATTCAGAAAAATTATGAAATTAGATTCCCTACCAACTATTAAAGATATCTACGTTTCTAATTGCTTGATAAACCACTACAGTTGTCTTAGCTTTTTATATGTGAATTCTAGGGTATAACTAGAAAAAAATATCATTATAACTTTATATACAAAAACGTATACTTGAATGTAATACTTGGAATGTATACTTGGAATGTATACTTTGATCAAATATTTTAATTTGCTTCCAAACGAATATAAAAATTTACAATGCTCTCACAAAGCTAGGCATAAAATCATAAAAACTTTTGTTACAAATTTAAATACTCCGACATAACAATAACGTTATTGCGATAATTTACTGTGAAACAGTTACTTATGATAGTTATTTATGACTGATACATGGCTAATTTACACCGCATTATTGTTATTATTTTTCTCTTTATGTTTTCATTTTTTATAAAAAATTCTTGTATTAATTCTTTGTATTATGTACTGTGTAACTTCCGGAGCACAGAGAGTTTCCAACTCTCTCTTTCAGCTTCATGGTATCTCTGTTTCGTAGAATTTGTGTATAAGCTGATTTCACCTGGTCGTCCCTCGTGGAATGCAGCTCTTGAGGCAAGCCAATTCGAGTTGATTGACAATTCAACCGTTTTCTGACCGTCGCCATTTTTGCTGAAAAACTCAAAACCAATAAGTTTCTATTCTTCCAAAACCAAAATAAAAGAAAATATTCAATACAAAATTAATAAATTCAAATGCAAACTCAATAAATTACTCGCAATACATATTTAAAATAAATTATTTTTAGAATCGACTCAAATAATGATTTTCCAACATCAATCAAACGCCTCGAAAATTCAATTTACAAAATGAAAATCAAAACGATACATTACGCAATTTCTCTGTCTAACAAAAAACGTTAGTTGGCTTTTGCAGCATCAGGACCGGGACTTTCTGCTACTCATGTGCGACGTTGGTAATTTTCGTCCGTTAACGCTTTTATTTTTTTTCAACAAAAAAAAATGCGTTACAGTGTTAATTACTTATAAAGAATATTATTGCATTAATTTATTGCGTATAATTTCTGTTAAATATTAAATTATAAAATAAAAGAAAATGAAACGTTTCTTGTAACCTTTACTCTGAAAACCGAAAATCTAGGTGACATCAAGGAACACAGTTTCTCCGATCGTATTTATAAATTGAATTTAATAGCTCCCCCCCCCCCTCCGAAGGGATTATAACTAATCTCAGTTATAACGTGTAACTTTTTAAAATAGTAATGGAGTAGGGCGAAGAAACCGCACTTTCATTCTCACAATCAGGATGGTAAAACTCGCTGGAGACAATTATATTTTTCTGCGTCGTTGTCAACCTTACATTTCCTTGACCTATAGCAGGCCACTTACTTAGGCCCGGGCCTCCTAAGACTGCATAGCAATTTGCTTTTTGCTTAATATATCTCAAGACTTCAGGACAATTTTTAGCAATATGACCCACGTGATTACAAAACTGACAGATCGAATCAGAGAAGTTTACTTTATATAAGTAATCATGCATGGGATTTTCCTCAGTACATCTAATTCTGTTTTGTTTGTAGTCACAACTCTTTGGGCCTTCGGGGGTCACTTTTTTATTGTCTAATTTGAGAAATTGCTTGAACTTGCTTGCAAAACTATCAAAAGTTGGTTGAAAACTATGAGATGTGTTACCTAAAAGTTTCTCTCCACGCTGATCCCGATGCGTTTTAGTCGTATGAGTATAATAACGCTTGTTATCGTTAGGTTCTTTAGGGATGGCTCCTAAGTTACGTTGTTCTTGTGTGAAAGGTGTGCTATGAGGTAAATCGTTATTCATTTCGTTGAATACTGGAACATGAAGTTCTTTGCGATTGTCACGATCAACTGGATTAGTTATCTTATTTCGAATGTATTCTTTTGACTTTTGATATATATTAACAAGTGAAGATTTGATGGTTGATGAGGTATTACGTTCTGATGATTTAACAGAAACGTTAGAATTAGATATAACAATACGTTTTTTTAATGTTGTTTCTGAGAAAGAAGATTTTGATCTTGAATCCTTTTGTAAACTGATGGAATTCATTTTTTCAGTTATAAAATTGATAAGAGTATTGGTTTTTATTGTTTTAGAAATAGATGTTTCGTTTGAATTGATTTGAAAATCAAAGGCAATACCAACCGCAGAACTTGTGTCACTTTGTGAAGAAGTTTCGTAAGAGGAACGATGTGAATACATTCTACGTTTGGTTCCTACCGAATTAATATAATTATCCGTAGCATTAAGATTAGGTTCAGAAAAATATTCTCTTTTTCCTTTAGCCAGTTGCCGTCCGCGCATCAACCGTGCTGGACTACGAGATCTAATAAGAGGATATGAGCTATTCGTAAAAGTTCGTGAACGTGACATAATCAAAACGGTCGTTAATTTTAATTACTAAAAATATTAGGAATAACGTAAACGGTATTATATTTAATACAAAACTAAAGAAATGAAATCACTTAAGAATGCTCAGAGAATGTTACTGAAAAAAATATTAAATACCATGATACTACGATTGTGATTCGAATTCCAGAATAAATGAGATTTTTGTGAAAATTAAAACTTTATGTAATTAATTGACTATCTATATATAAAGAACTCTCATTTAATGTAGATCTGAACGTTAAGAAATTGATATTTACTATTATTTAATAACAATTTGAAAATATCCCACCGCTGGAACCAAATTTGTTAAGACATGTAGCGAAGTTTTATATGTCGACTATTTTTGGGTCAGAATTCTAATTCTTTATCCCGGATAAGTCGGATTTCAAATTCTCACTGATGGTAAAAGAAATAAATTCAGAGACTTACAATTTTAATAGAAAATAACGCGAAACTTAAAAGTTTAAGTATCAACAACGACGACGATGAAATTTGAATCAATGTTAAGGCTGAATTAAGAACTCGAAAGTAACTGAGCGGGATCGCTCTTTACTCATGTATTTATACATAACTGGAAGATACGTGTCTCTTTTTTCCCCGCCGCTAGATGTAAATGATTGAATTGACATAATTGGAAGCTACGTGTCTCTTGCTTTCCCCACCGCTAGATGCAAATGATTTAATTGGCTTAATTGGAAGCTACGTGTCTCTTGTTTTCGCCACCGCTAGATGTAATTGATTTTCTTCAAACCCCGCCTTTGGAAAACACAGCCCTTTTACGTTTAAGAAACTCCTCCGTTGCGTTTACCAATCAGAAACAGAACTTGTGTTGTTCACGTCTCATTAATAAAAGAAATCAATTTAATGTTGGAACAAAGACTCTCTCCAAGAAGAACATTTGTGATGTAATTGGGTCACTCCTCATCATATTACACATAGTTCAATATACCTGTGCATATATATACTTACGATTAATATTCGGATACTTTTATTTATTAAAATTTGAAAAATCATTCCCGCTGCAAGCAATAAAATGCAAATTACGTAATATCGCACCAACTAATAGTAAAATCTAGAATCTTAATACTTCGAATTAATTAAAAATTTTACCAGAACATTGTGAAAGTAGTAAAATTTTTATATTGGGTCAACGGGGTTAATTGTGAAAGTGCGGTAATCGTGACGGCATTAATTTTTGCATTTATTGTCATAAAAATTATTTCGAAAGTTATTGAAAACTAATCATCTAGCTAAGATGCATAATTGGACATAAACTTCAAGATAGGTTCCATCAATTTATTACATAAAAATTTATGCCGTAAAAATTGCCCCACTGTCACAATTACTTTGGTTGACACTATGAATGGTTATGGCATAAAATTTATATTTTTTATTTAACCTGCCGCTGATCGCGCCTTTTTCAGCATATTTTTCCCTCATCTTATATGTTTTAACCCGCCAATCATCGACGAGTCAAGGAATTATCAAAATAATTATTCTTTAACAAATTCTCTGAAAAGATAACATTCTGCAACTTCCAATGTTCATTCTGCATATTTTCAAACGTTTTTGTTTTTGCTTTTAATCATGATGATTTTAATATTTCCTTCATTTATATTAATAATATAATATATCTAAAGTTGCCCTAATTTCATTTCTATTTTTTGTTTGAGTTCGATAGATACAAATTTTTGCTTATGATTGATTAATCTCAATCCAAGTATCTTACTGTGATAAGATTTAAGCAAAGTTATTTCAAGACATACATTTGTATAAACATTTGTAAAATATATATCAATTCTATTATAAATATAGAAAGTGCTATTTATTTTGAATCAACAACAAATTCTGATTCTGCTGTATATGGGAAGTTGGGGTTTGCAGATGAGTGTGAAGTTGACAACAACGACCTAAGCGAGTGCTGTCATGTCACGAATATGTATCTCCAACTTGCTCACTCATTGCGTACTCTATTTTTTGCAACACATGTAGCGGAAGTCGCTACTTTCGCACCGCAAAAGTCATCGGGAAGTTCTTTTCATAAGAGTGTTGTAATGAGAAACATCCCAATCTAGCGCGGAGAAAAGTGGAACTATTCGCTTCCATGATGTGAAAACCGCGTTTTCGGGCTACGCCCTCAAGCGGTTTTCACTCCTGGGAGCGAAAGTTCCACTTTTCACGCTGTGATTGGGCAAAATTTAACGTGTGTCGAAATGACGTTAAATATGCGTTCCGTCATACGCCGCGATACGGCGAATAATTAAATTAACTAATACTTACTGACAAAACTAAAATTCAGGATCGCCACCGACGATTAAGGGCGTCGGACCCTCCAACAACAAACAAACAAAGCGGAAAACAACAAAATCCTCGACCAAACAAATTCTCCCAAAAGTTGTCCTCAAAACAAAAAGGTCCTTTTATACGTAACGGAACTGACATACATAGGAAGATTTCAGGAAGGCTAACACTAGCTCGAAAGCTATTGATGGTACAAAGTTTTATTATAAAATCGTTTATTTTGTGACTTTCAAAATTGCAAATAATTCTGACAAACAAAAAAACAAAAATTCAAATTTCGCCAAAACTAAATTTTGCTAGTGCCGTTTCGGCACGCTAAACTGACTGACTTAAATTTACAAAATTCTGTCGCTTCGAATATTTAAAATTCTTCTTCGTGACGATTTCTTTAACTAATATCTGACAGAACTAAAACGGAACCTGACTAACGAATCTCGTAATTCTTGGTACATTAAGTCCGTATAAAACAAAATTTCTAATTCTTTAATTCTAAGTTTCGCGTCCCGGGGAGTTTTATAAAGTACACGGACGGTACGTTTCGTGATATGAAGATGGTCAATGTGAGACGATTTGATAATAAAATCGGTACACTAGATCCTTGTTGAACGTCTCGATTTCTTTAATAAAATTATTTTCTGACTAATTACGTACGTGGTCTTGTTCCCCGAAAGTGGACCACGATACGCCTGACTTACTGACTGAACAGAATTAAACTGACTAACTAACTAACTAACTGACCGACTAAACTGACCGACTGACTAATTAAGCGCTAAAACCAAAAATCGAGAACGTTCCACAAAGGTTCAAGCGTGACGCGACCCAGCACAAACCTTTTATTTTATTTATTCAAAAATCCAGCGGTTACATAACCATTACAGGATAACAGTAATAACAAAGAAATTAAATTATAATTTATGGCAATAATCTTTCGCCGTGTTGATTAATGATATTATAGAGTTTGCAAATAAGTCAACATCCTCGCTAGTCACAATTTAAAAGTCATTCGAATAACAAATCATTTTAAACAAAAGTGATTTTTTGACATAGTTATTATTCGTTGGCGATACATATAATACTGCTGGAGTTCTAGAACGATATTGCGGTACACTAAGATTAATCAGTCTGATCAAGTCGGGAGCATCGAATACATTTCTTATAATTTTAAGATGTAAGACAATCATATGAACTTTTCTTATACCCTGTAAGCTCTCGATGTTAAATTTTTCATATAAATATTCGTTCTCGACGTCCTGTGGCAGATAGTTCCCTGTTGACTTCAGTTCTAAAAATTTTGCAAATCTGCGTTGAAACGTTTCGATTGCATTGATATATTTAAAAATTTGCGGATTCCAGATTATGTCGGCGTATTCCATCTTTGATCTCACAATTGCAAAAAACAATACTTTCAGAGTGTTGATCGATCTTATATTCCTGCCCAGTTTCAACAGAAAACACAGGGATCTGTTTACTGCATTAATTTAATTGTCAATGTTTGGTTTGAAAGTCAACTGCCGATCAAAAATAATATCGAGATCTCGCTTCACTTGGACACTGTTTATTAACCGATTATCAATTCGGTAATCGAACTTTATATAGGAAGATTTATAAAGAGAAATAACTTGACATGTGTTCGGATTGAGGTCCAACAAGTTAACTTTACTCCAGTTTTAGAATTTATCAGGGTTAGATTGTAATATAATACAGTCATGCACATTGTTTATAGGTAAAAACAATTTAATGTCATCTACACAGATAAGTATAAAGCAAGTCAGGTTTGTATTAACATTGTTAACTTTAATTGCAAAAAGTAGTGGTCTTAAGTTGGAGCCTTGAGTCACCCCAGACATAGGGAAAAATGGACGAGAGTCCAATCCAGCGTATCTGACAATATTAACCCTTTTGAAAAGTTAGGACTCAATCACATTGTGGTAAACTCCAGGTATATCCAGGTTTGATAATTTTTGTAATATAATTTTGTGTGATAATCTGTCGACGGCCTTAGGAAAGTCAGTATAAATTACGTCAATTTGATTATCTCATTAATATGATTGGCTATAATCTGTGTAAATTAGAGTAGGTTAGTTACCGTAGATCTACCCTTAACGAAGCCATGTTTATGAATAGATATAAAAGGTTTAAACGATGACGAAATAATATCATACATAGATTTGCTAATACTTTTGAGAAGTTTTTTCAATAATTTCGAGGGAATATTATCTAATACTTAGTTAAGTTTATCAGGCATTAGCAAGCCTTTTCAAAATATATGCAGAACTAATGAAATCATTATAAGTTGTTGAAAATAAAGTACTAATGTTTCGATTATTAGCAATATCATCAGACGCATAGAAACTGGAAAAATAATTTGCAAAGGCATTTACTATGTCTGATGGATTACTGTGAGATATATGCGTAGAAACTATATTACCAGGAATGCGACTATCATCTGTTAAGAAGATAGTTTCCGATATATATATGTTGTAACGACGTGAAAAGTTGTTACTGATGATAAGCGCGCAACGACTTAGCGTGAGCCCTCCGACCAATGGCAGCTTATCAGCTGATACGCGCGAGCGTCGGCGCTACCCTCGGAAGTCCGAGTGCGCACGTTCGCGAGAGAGACGCCAGTGTGAATTCAGCGAGCACACAAGTGTTCGTGAAAAAACCGCGGACATCATGTCTGATTGCAATTCGCCCGAGTGCCGTCGGGTTAGAATGCGTCGTCGCTATTATCTAAATTATTTATTTGTTTGAAGCAGTGGAATTTTCGTGCAACACGTATAGCTGGTGTCTGCAGATCAACAAATTAGTAAAGTTTTATTACCTTCTGAAAATGTTAGCTTCATGATAAGTAAAATATATGAAAACATTAAGATTCAAAATAAATCATAACTCACGCCTTTGGATGAAAGAATTTTAATTTTATGATACGTTGTAGAGAAACTGGACTAGAGGAATAGAAGAACTGTAGATAATTGTATTCATTTTCATCATATTCGGACAAGAAGATTTTGTTGACTTTTTTTTAATAAATTCGTTTTTCTGAAAAACGCAACTTTTCAAGATTTTTAACGTCGCACAGATATTTACCAGATTTTAAAAGTGAAATGATTTGAACTTACTTGGTATTGGAACAAATGGGCTGAGGGACCAGAGCTAGGAAAATATATGCTTCCACTGAAAAAATGATTATTTTTTATGTGTAATTCTAGGTAAATATTTGTTTTTTTTAATTTATAATTGATTGCTAGAGAAAATAGTGAAAAAATTCATAAAAAGAATTATTTTTATAAAGCTACAGAAGCATAATATCGCGTAACATCAATGAATTGATATTCGTTAATTACTCAAACGTTGTTATGAGAACCCGCGAAAAAGGTTAAATATTGGCCTTTTTAAAATCGAAAAAAATTTCGTACCCATAAATCATGATGAAAAAAACTATGTAATGAATTTTTAATCTTTTTTCACTAAAAACTTCAAGGAACAAAATATTTCGTCAAGAAAAATAATCCATCATACAATCACTTTACAAATTGACTATGGTATGATCGTTATGTTGAAAAATGCATATATTTAATGGCGCAACCTTAAATTACATCAAAAGGAGCTCCAAATTTTCTGAAACTTAATGAACTCGAGTGCTTTCCATGATTCCGGAAGAAGGGCCGATAACTCGATACTTTATATTTTTTGACCCAGTCTTATATGAAGTGCTCAAATTCAAAACCCGATAAGTCCACTTTTGACATTTGTTTATAATTTTGTGATTAACATGAACAATATGAATTTCAATGTAAATAATTAACCAAATTTTTAACAGCAGTTACACTAAAGATAATTTTTCTTAAGTGAATCATATTTGTGCAAGTTGAAACTAGCAGAAATTTTAATTCAAAGTTCAATTTTTCATCGACTATTTTAGTGGACTTATCAGGTTTTGAATCTGAGCACTTCATATACAGAGTATATTTTATGATCAAATTAGATAAATATTTGACAGCATTGAATTTTATGTTTCTATTTATATTAAATTTTTGGTTATTTTTTTTGAAATACGATGTATCAATGATGTTTGACGTATTTCCGGCTTATTGTTGTAACTTGTATAAATGTATTAAAACTTCTGATACTGGAAAAATTATTAAAATCTAATCATTTCATTGCAAACTGATTCTAATGACTTTATAGATTCGGATAGAGAAATCAATTGCGAAACTATTGATGTATTAGATAAAAGTATCAGAGGACTTAAATGCATTATCTTACATGTAAATATAAGAAGTCTTTCTTCAAATATGGCCTCGCTTGAAGTATATATCGACAGTCTTAGTGTCCAACCACATATTACTGTGTGTTCTGATGCATGGGAACTTGATCATCCTGATATGTACAATCTGAACAACTATAATATTTATTGCAATTATTGATCTATGAATAGGGCCGATGGTGTAGTAATTTATTTAAAACGGGAACTTAGGCACAATACTTATAAAATAGAATATGATTACTTTAAAATACTCAAGTGCAAGTTGATTTTTTATAATAACTCTACTGTATTGATAACATTTGTATATAGATGCCATTATTCTTGTAGCTCAATCTTTCTAAAAAATATTCTGGATATAATAACAGTAGATAAATCTAATAACCATATTGTGTCAGGTAATTTCAATAATGTTATTTTGAAAACGAGTTTTGAATCGGAGGAATTACTAAATAATTTTCTATCTCAGGCTATGTACCCAAATTTAGATGTATCACCAGACCGAATGAAAGAGGAGACACATGCGAATATAATTTTTTTTCAAGTAGGAATATAAAATTGTTGCAATTTAAAATTCACAAAAATTTACTGATCAATACCCAATATTTATTGCATTAGAGTATTATTGAAAGGAAAGTGACAATACCTCTAAATACAGCAAAATAAATTATAGCAAACTTTCATATGCATTTACTAAGGTTGATTGGAATATGTTTTTTCTATGATAATCCTGATATTGCTATTGTTATAGGTCCTTTATTATTATTAATTTACGTATAATTTTAACGACTCTTGTATTCTTTTCATGTTTTTCTTTTACGTTCGATTTATTTTAAGAGACTAAATTTTCGACAGATGGAAATCGAATTAAATTCATAATAACGATATTTTTCAATATCATCAATTTTACTGTAGCTCGCTTGGAGTGCGAGATTCAACAGCATTACTATCTGTATTAGTCACATTTCAAGGAAAAAAAAATTTACGGTGGCAACTGACATCGGGAATCGAACCCGAGTTTCCCAATTACAGGTCCCGGTGTTCATATATATCATTATATGAAAAAAACTATCAAGGAAAAGTAGAATGTATAGTGCGATCAAATATTTTAATATACTTCCAAACAAATACAAAAATTTACAGTGGTCTCAAAAAGCTAAGCAAAAAATCATTAAAACATTTGTTACAAATTTAAATACTCCGACATAACAATAATGTTATGGCGATAATTTACTGTGAAATAGTTACATAAAATTGTTAATTAATATCTGATACAGCGCCAATTTACACCGTATTATTGTTAATTTTTTCTTTCATGTTTTCATTTTTTTATTAATCCTTTCTTTTTTGTATTATGTATTATGTAGGTTCCTG